>OX235265.1:94015101-94069940 GCA_944472135.2 Trichobilharzia regenti
GACACTCCATACTTCTGAGTCGACAGTAGAACTCCGCCTTCAGATAGAGAATATGACGATTTTTGAACGACTGTAGAGATGCCTATGCATTATTTTATCTGCAATCTCTTACAACGGAGAAGTCGTTTCTCAGATAGACAAGAGTGATGCTGTGAATCCTGAGTGTCTGTGCAGACAGATGATAAATGCATTCATGAATTAGTTAGTCAGTCGTCTTTACTACTCAAACAGTGATGTGGTGATAAGAAAATGAGCAGGAGAAGGACGTACAGAGAAGATTCATTATGAGCGACGTTCATTCTCACATTAAACCGACGTATACTTATACATTATTTTTATTGTTATACATTCAAGCTTTTTTTCCCAGATATCCGTATTACATTCATCTGATGTCTGGGTGTTTTTTTAATGCGAAGACAATATTTCTATATCTCTTTATGTGCCACACAAACAGACTTTATAGAAGACTGTTCCGACTGACTCTCATGTCAGAGGGAACAACCGAACTGTAAATTCATCATACATCAAATTATGTGTAATTTATATAATAACTTATCCATGCCTGTACAATTGGTATGTTCCTGCATAAACAGGAAAAAAGTATATTATTATTATCTTTGAGTAAATCCTCTGCTTTCTTCATGTAGTCTTCTGTGTCCAGGATTACTGTTGTTCTTCCTTTATCAGCCTGTAGAATAACTATATCTTTTCTATTCTTCAGTTTTTTCAATGCATTTTGCTCTTCAGTGCCAAGTTGTGAATTGCGTCTTTTCTGTTTGATTATAGGCATGATACATTGACATATTTCTTGCTGTATTTCCTCATTTGATTATAAGGAGGTAGAGAAATCTGTTGCTGAAGCATCACCAGTATTGTAGTTCACTCCTTTCTGAAGAAGTTGTTCCTCTGTTTTCGATAATGGTTGTTGCGATTGATTTACTACGCAATCATTTAGGGTTTCTTCAGATTGTTGTTTGGACATCTTAGCTAGTTCTCCTTTGAAGACAACTCATCGTCGTTCCTTGTGTCGTTTGCTTAATATTTTAATGGCAGTATTCAATGTTGACAGATGTTCCGGAGATGAGAGACTGCTCAAACTTTACTTTTTGAAATCTAATCATATGCTAGTGTCAGCCACGTCTCGTAAACCGTTAATGCCCAGCTCTTGCTACGCTCGGGCTCACGCTGTCGCTTGAAGTTTCTCAGAAACGCTTAGTAATAACGGACGAAAAAACCAAAACACCAATTGTTGACTCGAGGATTCTTTATTGTTACACCAACATATAAATCAAGTATGACTAAGGTCTGTGAACAAATATTACAATAATAAATCACAATATTACTTCTGACGGTGTTTTGCTGACTTCTTTCTGAACAGCGACCGATGAGACGATGACTGTCGTATTGATGCCTCCGCGAAAATTGGGGAAGTTGGTTTTGAGCAAACAACCATGAATTGATCGTTCAATCTTCAACTCCATTGACACTCCCCGGCAAAAAAGGGATCCAACCCTTTTTTCCTTCACGACCAATACACGTTGACTTGGATGCCATTGCGAGAACCTGGGTCACACGGACAGAGCTGAAATGGAAAACAAACAGAAAAGCCAACACACCACAAGCATACCCACAGCACAATCTCACACATCAATGACGACCTGCGCCTTCCAGACAGAGACCTCCTCTTGACATCTTGCAACACAATCGCCACTTGCTAGAATGACTCTTGCAGAATGCAACGTGACCATAGCACCACCTCACGATACTCTACGCACATCCTCTTATCTACTCACTACCAATTACCACTGCAATCGCTTGTCACTCATTCTGCCTCAGTTCTAGTAACGGTGACGTATGCGAGCCTCAGTCGTTTACACTCTTTCTCCCCGGCGTGTGGGACCGCAGCTAACAATTATCTCCGTGTGCATTTCATTCTCAGCAATAGCCTCCCCGGCGTATACGACCCATCTGCTGTCCTTAACATCAATCAATTCATTCACGGATGTAGAAGACTCGAAACAACTTCAGAAGTAATCACGACGAAAATTTTAACAAAATTATGCAATAACAACAAGGTACGAAAACAACGAGTAAACACAATGAATCCAAAAACACCAATTGATATGACACACCACACATATATACAAACAGTACACACAAACTCGCGGATCACATCTTGATGGAATTCCTTTGAAGAATCGCAGGACTTACACCAGTACGCCTACAACCCTTCACAGGTTGACGATTGTAAGTTGTGGAATGTCCGGACACAAACAAGATTAACCAACAATTACAATAATTGGAACTCACACAATTATTTAACACAAACATATGTACAATCAACACATCAAATGTTGTGGATTCTGGCACGACAAACTACCCTTGAAGAACTGTAGGACTTACAGCAGTACGCCTACATTCCTTCTCAGGTTGATGATCCAAGTGGAAGTCGTCCGGACACAAACAGAATTACCAACAGCTAGATGACAGATGATATCAATTCAGTATATACAATATGAACATATGTACAAAATCACACACCAAGCACATTGGACTGCTCATTGATGCGCTACCCTTTGAAGAACTGTAGGACTTACAGCAGTACGCCTACATTCCTTCTCAGGTTGACGCTCTAGGTTGGAAAATCGTCTAGTGTTTCATCCTCCGACTCTCTACTCTCAGAACCTTCCAGTGGACACAGTTTTCTTACATCTCGCACCAACATGCCACAACTTGTTCTCACCTCAACCGTCCTCACCAATCCATCACCACTACAGAGTAGCCTTTCTACCACTCCCAAAGGCCATCTACCTGTGGCACATTTATATGCTACTGATACTATGTCACCAACCTTTAGGTTTCGGCACAACTTTTCCCACTTGTCTCTGGTTTGCAGTGTTAGAACATACTCCTTTAACCATCTTTTTCAAAATATATCTTTTATGAGCCTGGCTTGTTTCCATGTTTTAATCGTAGGTATTCCTTCCCCGCTTGAGTCCTCTATGCCAGGGTTGCCTCTCAATAACAATAATTTATTTGGGGTTAACACATCAAAATCCTTGACGTCGTCCCTCACAGGTGATAACGGCCGGTCATTTAATATTCGTTCAGCTTCACAAAAAAATGTCTCCAGCGTTTCGTCATTCAAACTCTGGTTTTTAATTATGGAGCTTAAAATACGCTTGATAATTCCTATAAGTCTTTCCCATAGCCCGCCTCTATGGCTGGCATGTGGTGGGTTGAAGTGCCACTCGATGTTCCTTTTCAGTAACTCTTCCTGAACTCTCGTTTGGGGACCTTCGAAGTACTCTTTAAGCTCGGCGTGACAGCCAACAAAATTAGTCCCTCTGTCGCTGAACATCATCTTCGGTACACCCCGGCGATTTATAAATCTATGTAATGCTAGCACGAATGAATCAGTAGTTAGCGTATGAACCATCTCAATATGCACAGCTCTCATTTTCAAACAGGTGAATAAACAGCCATATCTTTTACATAGGGTTCTGCCTCTCTTCACTACAAAAGGTCCGAACAAATCCACCCCAACGTACTCAAATGGATAATTCCCTTCAGAAGCTTGCCACGCTGGGAGTGGTGCCATCATCTGCTGTACTGGACGAGCATTTCGGAGTTTACATTCCATGCACTTATCAATTATTTTACGGACAGCGGTACCTCCCTTCACTATCCAGAACTTACATCGAATACTTGATAGTACTTGCGAAGTACCCAAATGACCTTCAAGAACATGGTAGTGTCTTATAATGAGATCAGTGACTGGATGGTAGCAAGGTAATAAAGCCGGATGACGGGTCTCATATGACGATTCTAACATTTGTAGACGTCCACCAACTCTAGCGATCCCTTCGGAAACTATCGGAGATAATCTATCTAACCGCACCTTGAAATCTGCGAAATCGGGACTATCCTCCTTGGCAATCTCACCCCACGCTTCCCACTGAGCAGCCCTCAAAATCGCTAACTCTGCATTTCTAATATCTTCGACTCTCAAAGGCCCCACATTCATATTTTCGTATCCCGCAAGATGCATGACCTTTAAATACGTAACATATCGTGTCAACCACGCAACAGCTTTCAGTAGTTTGTACCAAGAAGAATAATATTTAAAAAGTGGATGTAAACCTGAATGTCTTTCTTGAGTAGATGTTAAACTGACACTTGTCTTCAACTCCAAGGCACACTCGTTTATCGGTGGTTCATCTTCTCTACGAGGCCACATACTATCAGCCCTTAGCAAGAACTCTGGACCTTTCCACCACTTATTTTTAACCACATTCATATCAATAACTCCTCGCGAGGCTAGATCAGCTGGATTTTTTCCAGACGGTACGTACCTCCACTGCTCAACAGTTGTTAGTTCACGAATTTGAGATACTCTGTTAGCTACAAAACATGCATATCTTGCTGACTCGTTGCGTATATAATATATCACAGACATCGAATCAGTCCAAAACGTTACGGGATGCTTGGGGTAATCCAACTCTTTACACACCGTTGTGAATAACTGCGCAGCTAGTAAGGCTGCATTAAGTTCTAATCTCGGAATCGAAACCGTCTTTAGAGGTGCAACTCTAGATTTACCCATCACCAGGCTAACATCTATATCATTCCTTAAGGTGGTTCTGATGTATACGGCTGCACCAAATCCAACCTCAGAGGCATCAGAAAAAACATGGAAGTCAATTATATCATGATTTCTCGACGGCTTAAGTGGACGTGAGACGGAATGTAGATTCAGCATTCTTAAACTGTTAACCCACCCCTTCCACTCTTCTCTCTGCCTCTCACTTAATGGTTCATCCCACTGTAACCCTTTCCTGCATGTCTCTTGAAATAACCTCCTAGCCGGAAGTAGATAAGGTGCTACTAATCCAAGTGGGTCAAACACGGACGACAACACAGAGAGCACACCTCTCCGAGTAACTGGCTTATCAATATCACCAACACTAAATCCAAAGGTATCAGAGTTCACATCCCATCGCATACCTAATGTGCGTTCAACTGGTAGAGTATCAACAGGCAAATCTCGTACGGTAGGTGCTCTGTCTTCTGGATCTATATGCTTCAAAACGTCTAGGCTGTTCGAGACCCACTTAGTTAGACGAAAGCCGGCCTTAGCTAACACTTCAGTGATGCTTGTTGCAAATCTAACTGCAGACTTATCATCATCGAAGGAGGCTAAACAATCATCCACGTAGAAGCAACAATCTATGACGTCCAGCAAATCATTAGAACCAAATGTGGACACTGCCTTTCGTAGAGCAAAATTAGCACAAAACGGGGAGGACGTGGCACCAAATGGATGCACTGTCATCCTATATTCTGACACCTTACCACAAGGACCGTCATCAAACCACAAAAACCTCAAGTGATCTCTGTCACTCTCTGGCACCTTCACCTGTAGGAACATTTCCTCAATATCCGCCGCGACAGCAACTGTAAACTTTCTGAATCTTAATAGCAGTCCCACTAATGAGCTCACGCAATCTGGGCCACTATACAGATTATCATTTAAAGAGACTCCTTCATGTTTCGCAGAACAATCAAACACCACACGGAGTTTACCTGGCTTCCTCGGGTTAAAGACGGGATGATGGGGCAAATACCACTTCCCTGGCTCACTCTGATCAACTAGTCTTTCAACGTAACCCTTCATTATATGTTTATCGACGACTTCCTTATATTTGGACCAGAGTTCTGCATCTGACAGAAATTTCTTCTGTAAACCCATTAGTCTCTTAAGAGCAACTTTCCTATTACAAACCAACTGTCTATCTTTGAATCTCCATGGTAGGCCAACGCTGAAACGCCCGTTTTCGTATTTACAAGACTCCTCGGCTATTTTAACTGCTTTTAAGTCTTCTACAGAACGACCCTTCCCTGGGACACCGCAGTCACAAAACTCCTTGTCATACATATTTTTAATCATAGTTTCTAGTTTGTCCCCATCGTTTGCAACTAATGATGATATGTGGACTATGGGTATAGGTCCTCTCACTGTCCATCCCAGTGGTGTTTTCGTCGCGAACAGATCATCTCTACCTCCAAATCTCTCTTCTAATACCTTGTGAGCTTCTGGCACACTACATCCAATGAGTACTCTCACTCTTCCATCTTGCAGTGTTGGAAGAGGTATGTCACACAGGTATGGCTTACCGACAACCGTTTCACGACTAGGTACTATAGCTTCGCCAAGTTTCATACTGGAGGTAGTGTAAGCAGTATCCACTTCCACGGTCTCCCCAGTAGCCAAGGATTCTAACTGAAATGACACTCGCTCACATACTACTGTTTTCGCAGAATTGAAAGTATTTACAACCAAGGGTTGCTTTGGGCCTTTAATACCCAAGCAACCAGCCAGTTCAGCATCTATCAATGTAACGTCTGAACCATTATCCAACAATGCATAAGTCTCTACTGAAGATTTCGGTCCTTTCACCTTAACTGGTAATACCCCTAAGAAAACTTGTGGGATGTCAAGGGGTCTAGAGATACTATTACAATTAACCGAATTCCCAGGTTCGTTCACTGTCCTCAGAAGTGGGTGCATATCCGTTAAACCACTACTTCTTTCATTTGTCGCCTTACAATTCCACTTTGTATGCCCAATCTTTAAACAACTGAAACACAGCCGCTTCTGCTTTGCCATTTTTAACCTTTCTACGGGTGACATAGCGATAAAGCGATTACAATCACTCAATTGATGCATGTTATGGCAAACAATACACTCATCCTTTCTCGTTGTGTCTTGAGACTTCACCACAAATGCCTTCCTTATATTCACTGGTTCCTTAGGTTCTACCTTAGAATGCAAAATGCTGGCGAATTTGCCCATCGCCTGGTTGACACTGTCCTTCACCAGTCTCAGAATATCATCAAACCTTGGCTCGATACCCTCATCCTCCATACGAGAGCTTATTTTCACCCACTTCCTTTGCAGTCGAGTAGGTAGGCGTCTTGCAATTACCTCTAGGACTGAACTCGAGTTGAGGTCACTCATGCAATTCATAGAAATCAAGGTATTCTTATAAGTCATAAGATTATCTAAAAACTCAGTAAGTGCCTTGGAGTCATCTTGAAGTTGACTGCCGTTACCTTTGACAGCTTCGTATACGTTCCTTACAATCATTGAAGGTCTTCCAAACCTTTGACGTAATATGCTCATAGCCTCAAAGTAGCCCTCATTTGGCATCATAAACTTACAGCACTGTATAGCTCTTGAAGCATCTCCAGTGCAATACCTCATCAAATACATTAACTTCAATTCATCACTTAATAAAAGACTACTCAACATGATCTCAAACTCCTTTACAAATTGTAAATAATCAGCCGGGTTTCCATCAAAACACCGTGGTTCAAATTTAGGGAGTTTGATGTTCCTATTATCCCTGAACGGCGAAACAGTAACATCAACCATGTCATGCTTAACATCAGACACATCGTTACAATTAACAGACAAGTCACCATGACTTACTTTCCTGTTTGCATCCAAGACACTCTGTCCCTTCTTTGACCCAGGCATTGTTGAACTTGACCCAATTCCAAAAAGGTTCCAGATATTGCTTGTTCAAAGAGGACTTGACCGGCACCAGGAAAGATGAACGGTGACTATCCAAACTTTTACCAACTGTGCGAACCCGTCGAAAACTGACTTCACCGTCAGAAACTGTCAGTCACGTCTCGTAAACCGTTAATGCCCAGCTCTTGCTACGCTCGGGCTCACGCTGTCCCTTGAAGTTTCTCAGAAACGCTTAGTAATAACGGACGAAAAAACCAAAACACCAATTGTTGACTCGAGGATTCTTTATTGTTACACCAACATATAAATCAAGTATGACTAAGGTCTGTGAACAAATATTACAATAATAAATCACAATATTACTTCTGACGGTGTTTTGCTCTTCTTTCTGAACAGCGACCGATGAGACGATGACTGTCGTATTGATGCCTCCGCGAAAATTGGGGAAGTTGGTTTTGAGCAAACAACCATGAATTGATCGTTCAATCTTCAACTCCATTGACACTCCCCGCCAAAAAGGGGATCCAACCCTTTTTTCCTTCACGACCAATACACGTTGACTTGGATGCCATTGCGAGAACCTGGGTCACACGGACAGAGCTGAAATGGAAAACAAACAGAAAAGCCAACACACCACAAGCATACCCACAGCACAATCTCACACATCAATGACGACCTGCGCCTCCAGACAGAGACCTCCTCTTGACATCTTGCAACACAATCGCCACTTGCTAGAATGACTCTTGCAGAATGCAAAGTGACCATAGCACCACCTCACGATACTCTACGCACATCCTCTTATCTACTCACTACCAATTACCACTGCAATCGCTTGTCACTCATTCTGCCTCAGTTCTAGTAACGGTGACGTATGCGAGCCTCAGTCGTTTACACTCTTTCTCCCCGGCGTGTCGGACCGCAGCTAACAATTATCTCCGTGTGCATTTCATTCTCAGCAATAGCCTAGCCTCCCCGGCGTATACGACCCATCTGCTGTCCCTAACATCAATCAATTCATTCACGGATGTAGAAGACTCGAAACAACTTCAGAAGTAATCACGACGAAAATTTTAACAAAATTACGCAATAACAACAAGGTACGAAAACAACGAGTAAACACAATGAATCCAAAATCACAAATTGATATGACACACCACACGTATACACAAACAGTACAAATAAACTCGCGGATCATGTCTTGATGGAATTCCTTTGAAGAATTGCAGGACTTACACCAGTACGCCTACAACCCTTCACAGGTTGACGATTGTAAGTTGTGGAATGTCCGGACACAAACAAGATTAACCAACAATTACATTAATTGGAACTCACACAATAATTTAACACAAACATATGTACAATCAACACATCAAATGTTGTGGATTCTGGCACGACAAACTACCCTTGAAGAACTGTAGGACTTACAGCAGTACGCCTACATTCCTTCTCAGGTTGATGATCCAAGTGGAAGTCGTCCGGACACAAACAGAATTACCAACAGCTAGATGACAGATGATATCAATTCAGTATATACAATATGAACATATGTACAAAATCACACACCAAGCACATTGGACTGCTCATTGATGCGCTACCCTTTGAAGAATTGTAGGACTTACAGCAGTACGCCTACAACCCTTCTCAGGTTGACGCCCTAGGTTGGAAAATCGTCGCAGAGTTCATTTGCTAACTTCCTTCTATCAGCTATATCCTCAAATCTGAACGGCAACACGCCCATGTCATTGTATCGTAGAATATAGATGACCAACAAACACACGACATATCTCATCAACCAAGTGTAGAAACAGAGTAATTTACACCAAAGATAATAACATTCAAATAGTAACTTGAAACTAGAAATGCCTTTATTCGTGCAAGTCAATTTAACAATAACTCTCTCCTTTACACTTGGCTTATCCACACTAAACTGACCATTGATATTCGTCCTTTCAAACGAACTGATACTACCATAGTCATTGCACAAGATACTTGAGTTGATGGGTGTCTGTTTCATTGTGGATGACAGCACCAACGATGACTGAGTGACACAAGGTGATGAACTTAGTGGTGGATCAGAAGCTGTTCTTGTTCGGCTCTCAGATAGTTGTCCAACTGCAAGATTACCACCACTGCTGTCTTTCACTACTAGTTCGGGTTTAGCACTATCATCTGATGATAGGTGGGCTACACGCTGATCAATTACACTGACTGTCTCACAAGTATGCACACCTTTTGGAACTGCATCTGCGTTCAATTCTACTTCACGTTGTAGTTGTACAGAACCTTTATTTAACTTAGCAGTAGTAGGCATATCCCTCATCTCATAATGATCAACCAAAGACAACTGTGAAGTATCATGATCATTATCACGAATATTCACTTTACCGTCAACTTCATCATTTTCAAACTCTTTAATAACAGAAGTAGACAATTTTGGTTCCTCCTCGCAAATCATAAAAGGTTTTATAACTTCACTCTGACTAGTTATACCTTGTAAACTTGTAGGGTCAGAACTCCACTCTGAAGCAGTAACTCTATTCTGTGACACTCTATTCAACAACGGCTTACCAGTTGCAACTACAGACTTCTTCACAACACCGTTATCGTCACACAATTCGGAGTCAGGTCTGGAGTTTACATTTAGCTTATCGCTGAACTTGCTCACCGGTTCACAGTTCACTTCTGTATGCACCTCTTGCACACGTGTAAAACAAAACCGTGTTTGTCTTGCATCTTGTAACCTATCAGTTGAGGATGTACTACGAAACCTGTTACACTCACTAGGTCTATATGCATTACTAGACATCATGGAGCTTTCTCGATATCCACCTCTCTGAGGCCTACTCGTCATCAATGATTGCATTTTGATCTCAGACTGCTCTATTCTAGGGGTGAGATGTAATAGACTGGCGAACTTGCTCATAGATTGATTGACACTAGTATTTACCAGTTTCAGGATATCATCAAACTTTGGCTCGATACCCTCATCCTCCATACGGGAGCTCATCTTCACCCACTTCCTTTGCAGTCTAGTAGGTAGACGTCTTGCTATTACTTCTAGTATAAAACTCGAGTTGAGGTCACTCATGCAATTCATCGAAATCATTCCATTCTTGTAAATTAGCAAATTATCAAAAAACTCAGTGAGTGCCTGGGAGTCATCCTGTAATTGACCACCATTACCCTTAACAGCCTCGAATAATTTCCCTGCAATCATCGAAGGTCTTCCAAACCTTTGACGTAATATGCTCATAGCCTCATCGTAGCCCTCTTTTGGCTTCATAAACTTACAGCACTGTATAGCTCTTGCAGCATCTCCAGTGCAATATCTCATCAAATACATTAACTTCAATTCATCATTTAATAAAAAACCACTCAACATGATCTCAAACTCCTTTACAAATTGTAAATAATCAGCCGGGTTTCCATCAAAACATCGTGGTTCAAATTTAGGGAGTTTGATGTTCCTATTATCCCTGAACGGCGAAACAGTAACATCAACCATGTCATGCTTAACATCAGACACATCGTTACAATTAACAGACAAGTCACCATGACTTACTTTCCTGTTTGCATCCAAGACACTCTGTCCCTTCTTTGACCCAGGCATTGTTGAACTTGACCCAATTCCAAAAAGGTTCCAGATATTGCTTGTTCAAAGAGGACTTGACCGGCACCAGGAAAGATGAACGGCGACTATCCAAACTTTCACCAACTGTTTGAATCCGCCAGATCTGTTTCAATCGTCAGAAACTGTCAATCACGTCTCATAAACCGTTAATGCCCAGCTCTCGCTACGCTCGGGCCCACGCTGTTCTTCGAAGATTTCGGAAACGCTTAGTTATAACGGACGCAAAAACCAAAACACCGATCTGCCGCGTGATATTTGTTTATTGTTACACCAACATATAAAAGGAATAAGCGAACTAAGGTCTGAAAACAAATATTACAATAATAGATCATAAGATTACTTCTGACGATGTTTCACTCTTCTTTCTGAACAGCGACCGATGAGACGATGACTGTCGTATTGATGCCTCCGCGAAAATTGGGGAAGTTGATTTTAAGCAAACAACCAAGAATTGATCGTTCAATCTTCAACTCCATTGACAACAGATTTGTAGCTCAGGTGGATGGTTTGCAATTATTAGTGTCCTCTGAGCTGGTTGGTTTAGTTGTGGAGCTTTCGTTGTCCTTCTTAACCACATCTTCAGTGCAATTTGTAGCATAAAGTGAAATGATTCAAAATTTTTTTTCATGAGCGATATCAGTGTAGCAGTCCACGTGTACATCTTGTCGTGCTTTGCCTCAAAACCCACAACCCAACTCCAACCACTACTACCCGTATATCCGGGAACACAGCGTAATTTGTTTAGGTGTTTCGAATCTCGCGCAAGACCCATGGCATCTAGGACTACCTAGCCACGCTGTAACCCCAATGTATGCACATCCATTTTGACACCCTATTCATCCATAAATTCTGCAGGTGCTTACGCATATATGAAATTAGGTTATGGTGATATTTTAAGCCAGTTTGTAATATCCCGCGACTAATTCACTATCTTACTGATCAACGCGCACTCCTTAATCCATAACGAACTTGAACCAATGATGTTAACATTCGGCGCCAGGCCTACCGTTGTTCTGATGACTGAATCATGGTGCTCATCCCCTATACTTGTGTGGTGAAAGCAGGCTGCTAGCCAATTGGTAGACATTAATCTACGTCAGTGTCTAGGTCATTATTATTGGCCGTGATAAAATATGAACAGGACTGATTCAACAACCAATCACAGCAGACTTAACGTGGGCAAATATGATTCGCAGATAGATGGCCCCACTTTTCGACGGTTACCCGAAACAACCAATAAGAAGCCTGCGTTTGTCTGCTTGAATAAATTATAATAATGTATGTGAAATATATATAATAATAATGTATATTCTCATATAAACATAAATTTACATGAAAATGCATGCCACTTTTACAGGCACGATCAAGTATGATATAGCCTCAAATCGTAGATTGTCTACAAGTTAATAATGTTTCAACAGTTAAATATTTGATATATATATAAATACACATTGTCTGAACTAGGCTGTATAGTTATTGAATTGTACAGTTGTCCTCCAGGTTGAGCGGGAAAATCGACTTCGTTTCGTTTTCATCCCGTGGTTGTCGGCATACGATAACCAACCAATATTGAGGTAAGTACAACGTTTACAAGGGATTGAAAGCTATTTTAGAAAAGTAAAAGTGCTGAGGTGAATCAATAAAGTGTAATGAAATGGTAAGTGCAAGTATCATTAATAAATGCATTAAAAAAAAGAAAACTCCCTAGGCTGACAACGTTCATTTGCAATGTATAATGCTACACGTATATCTCGTACTATCATGATGTCCACTTTTGGTTTTAATACATTTATCCTCAGTTGTGCCAGTTGTTTTTGTTTTATACCTTTTTGTGCATTTAATGTACAACCGTACCCTTCAGAGAGTAGGAATATAATAAGTCATAAAGAGCTGTAAAATGTTAGGTTTAATGGAATATAATGAGGATCAAGTAAAGACGTTATTAGAAAATGAATGAGATAAGACATTGTGAAGTGGTATTTAAAGATCAGTCAATGGACAGCAAGTTAGTTTATAAGATGCCCCATAAAACTGTGCACATCCCACATGGTCGCATCTCAACAATAGGCTGATTGAATGGTATATATTTAAAGGCAGAAGCATGATCTGTCTAGGCGTTCATTATTATCTTTTTCAAGACAAAGATCTAAGCCCTCATAAAAATCAGAAATATCTCGAGCCTTCAAATTGTATATTGCTGTTTCTGCAGAATGGGGTGATTCACCTTAGTGACCCCCACCATATCTACTGATCAGCTGGCGCCACCCTCCTTCCTAAATACGTGTTGATTTCCGTAATGAAACGATCTGTTTCTGGCCCTTGTCTTCTGTTTTTACACTTGATGCGCATTTAGGCGTAGATGACTACACTCTACGCTGCGCAGACAGAAACCACAAGCCTGGTGGAGGATGCCTCACATACACACATAACTCATTTGTTGTTAATAAGGTGGAACATGAGATACTGAATGCGGTGCCTGATTCACTGCGGGTTCTACATTGAGATAAATACCAACTTCTCATAGACAGTATTCATCGTGCACCATGCTCGACCCGACAAACGGATACATCACTGGTTAAATCGTCAGCACATGCCTCCTCGTACAGCGCTAATTACAAAATAATTGCAGAGGACTTCAATCCTCTAGGAGTCAACTGATCAAGCATTTCTGCCTCCCAACGTTTCGGCGGATTATTTGCCGCTTTTGATTGCTACGGATGGAAACAACACGTCCAGGCACCTACCCATGGTGACATCAGGTTAGACCTTGTGTTCTGTCATGACGTGACCCCGGTCTCCACCTATATTGGTAACGAATTTTCCAGTAACAACCATAGAGTGGTGCTGTAGCAGGCCTGGGTAACCTAAGTTTGAAGTTAGCCGATCAGACTGCATCATCATTCTTATATCACCGCATCGTCCTTCCTAAGGTACCAGTGTTCAGGGACAGTCAACTAGAACAATAGTCACTGTTTGATTGCTAACAGTAACGTAATTTGTGTGGTGCGTTAGAGCTTGACATCCTGACTGCAAAGTGTGTAGATCATATCGTGGTGAGAGCTGGCCGCGAGCCCAAGTTGGTATACAGTAACTTACGTCAATATTTATATCCCCAACATTGGTAGTGAGAAAAATGAGAACAAAGACTTTTCGTAGGCGGATGCAGCTAACATATAGATGATCTGACATTTCAGAAAGAGCCACAAAGAGATGCAAGGTTGACTTTCAGTAAGAAACAACCAATCAGAAGACTGTGTTTTCTGCTAAAAACAATCTATAATATGTATATGAAAATCTATATGTGTTGATTTCCTGGCCCTTGTCCTCTGTTGTTACAATAGAATCATGCTAAGGCACTCCAAGGTAAATCATCTGAATTAAGAGCTCTGCTCAAAATGCTGAATATGTATTTTGCCGGCCAAAGTCTAAGATGAGGAGAAAAGCTCAAACAAAGGAATAAGATCTAATAAGGCAATGGCAAACAGGAAAGTGGCAAGGAAGTCACTGAAACTAATACCTTCCACCCCCAGGCCCAGCGTAGTATGAGCTGGACATTGACAGTTTCTGAGAGTTGGCTGACAAGAGTCAACATTCCGTAGAAATTTCTCGGCAGTTTTCTGCACTTACTACGTACAGATTTGGAGGACAATAAGGCTCAGATTGGTAGCAGACAGACCTTAAAATTATGTAGGACTCAGGAATGGTTAATGTTGTAACTTTCATCCTACACAAAATGCGTCAAATAAGTGTGCAGATATTCTGGGAACCTTACGGTGCGTCCAGAACGGTTTTTCTTAGGAGGCTCAACCTTAGTAGCCAGTGGGCGAATGCCCTTGCAGTCAATAGTGTGACCCAGGAAGTCGAGTGAGTCAACACCGATTTGACACTTTTGAATATTGATGGTAACACCATGTTGGCGTAACCTTTCAAATGCCAAGTCCAAGTGCCTAAGGTGAGTTTCCTTGTCTGGACTGGCAATGAGGCAGTCGTCTAAGTATGCGTATACAAAGTCGAGACCGCGAAATATGTCAATAATGAAGCGTTGGAATGTTTGGGCTGCATTCCGGAGACCGAATGGCATACGTAGAAATTCAAAAAGTCCGAAAGGCGTTATGATAGCCGTTCTCGGAATATCTTCTGTTGCCATCGGGATTTGGTTATACGCTTTAACCAAGTCGATTTTGGAGAATATAGTCGCGCCGAGTAAGGTTGCCGTCAAGTCGTGTATATGAGGCAACGGGTAGCAATCAGGGGTTGTTTTGGCATTCACTCGCCGGTAATCACCGGTGGGTCGCCAATCATTGCTATCCTTTTTCGGAACCATATGAAGTGGGGATGCCCATGGGCTATTCGAAGGTCGAATGATGCCAAGGCTAAGCATATGGTCAAATTCATTCCTGGCGATTCTCAGTTTGTCAGGAGCTAATCGTCGTGCTTTAGAGGTCACAGGTTGTCCTGTGGTAATGATGTGGTGCATAGCATTGCCGGTTATGCACGGTAGGTCGTTCGACGGGAAATTAAGTTCCGGATACTTGTCAACAATAGGTTGAAAAATTGGATCAAGAATCGCCCTTATCTTAACAGGTGACAAACTAGGGCCTATGTAGCTGATGCCTTTGATAGACAGACTAGTAGTATTGTCAATCAGTCGTATTCGGCGGACGTCTACGAGTAAATCATGATGATTAAGTAGGTCCGTGCCAATGATGGGCATTGTAACGTCAGCGAGAAGGAAAATCCACCGAATAGGTTTGCGTAAACCTACGTTCAGATAGACGTATTTCCTACCAAAGGTTGCGATTGGTTTTCCATTTGCAGCCTGTAAGTTGAAGGTAGGTTCCTTCTGCCTATTTGCTGCTGTAGCAGGAAGGACGCTGACTTCGGCGCCTGTGTCGACTAAGTATCGAGTCTGGCTTATCAAATCATGGATGTAAAGAAGGCGGCTAGTGCCACCGGCGACGGTTGCCGCTAACGCGTGCCGGCGGGATAGTTTCCCACAGACTTTGAGACATTTCCGAAGTTACAAGGTTTACGGCAACACTTCGCTTCTTGGCCATAGGTGTTGTGATACCAGCACCAGTCAGGGTTTTTCAGTAAACGTGGTTTGGACATAGATCGACCACGTAAGTTCCTGCGTTGAGGAGATTTAGGACGGCGGTTGGAGGATTTAGAATGCATGTTTGACCTAAACATCTGCTGAAGGGAGTTGCATAACTCCATCATTGCAGGATCCTCACTCGAAGTCTGCTTAGCCATTGAGCATATTTCGGGAACAGACCGTTTAGTTATTTCTAGAATCTTATCTGCAGTAATAGCTAAGTTCCCTATTACAGTACCCTCAAGTGTCACAAGTACGGTCTGTACAGATTGTGGCAACTTGGTTAAGAAGAGTTCTCTAAACAGTCCTTCGTCGAACTGACTTTGGCCGACGACTTGTTTCATTCTTGTCAGCATGCTCACGGCTGACTGATCTCCTAACTCGATGTTGCGAAATAATTCATCTAGACGTTGTCTGTCCGTGAGAACGTTTCTCCTGAGGAGGGATGCTTTCAGCAACTCGTACGAGTTACTTACCTCGGGACTCAACATCTGTGATGTTACGTACTTGTTGAATTCCCGCGGTAGGGCGTGAATAACTGCAAGTAACTGTGAACGTTGATCGGTTATCCCATGCTCACAAAAATCTGCTTCAGCTAGCAGAAACCACGTTTCAGCATTATCTGGCCAGTATGGTACGAGCTGAATGGTTTTAGGAGTTGAGCGGATACGGATGACCTTGGGACTAAGATCACTCATGACGAAAATTATGTCGAATAATATATGGTACAAGAACAAATACAAAATGGAACGAACTCACCGGGCTTATCTGCGGATTTATCGTGGATAAAGTTCGCGGTTGGGCTCACCAGTTTAAAGGTTGACGGATATTAAAGGTTTGACGTGATATCTCGTTCAACAACTTCTAATTAATTTATTCTCGCGTACCAAAGACAAAGCAAAAGCCAATAATTGATCGTCCAAACCAAGATATATATTTAGTAACCAAAACCAGCCGTTAGACGAACGCTTAGCTAGCTAGTGATCGTGCACGTGACACGACGAGGTACCAAATGGCGGGGATGCTTAACCGGAAGCCTTCAGCTAAACAAGTCGACTTAAACAGTGGTGGTCAGCATCCAATGAGTGATAGCTGTGGTCAATAATTTTGGGGAATTATTTACCGCTACAAGGGCATTTATGGTTTTCACTTTACGCATACACAGGTGCGCCTACTCCTGACCTTTTTCTAAGGGTGTACGAGACATACACCGAACTCGATGCTGAATTATATAATATGACCGCACCTCCGCTACTCATGGAGGACTGAGATCTTTTTAAAGGGTCAAAAGACGAGTAATAAAGGGGGCGATGTGTCTTCAGAATAAAACATCTGATGAAGAGCTGAAGAAATTATTTTCACACCTATCTACCCACAAGAATACAAATAACTAGAGTCGCCCAGGTAAAGTTGTTCTACCATAGGGCCACTGTGGTCTACGATGTAGCGGCCCTCCGATGATGGATTATCAGGGGGTTAAGAGTCAAGCACTCCCCCACTTCTTTTCATCTATATTTTGACGTCCCTGCAATTGTTTAACAGCAATTGTGGCTAATGCACCTTCCTCGGAAAGCTTTAGGAGAAGGCTCGATAATGATGCAGAGACAGTTGGGCAGCGTCGAAACATCTGTCACTTTAAAGCTCACACGCCACACTATCAGTAGGTCAATACGTCTTTTTCAACCGTCAAAACTCTCTGGTCTTACTCTTCCAACCACTCCACCTGCTCATTCACTAATTTAATACTATTATTGTGATTGGTTCTAATTATCTTTATCCATTTTTTGAGGTTTTACATATCAGTTGTCATTATGTATCCGTCTGTATTCTTTTTAAGCATACATTTCCCCCCTTCAAGCCACTAGCCTGAAGTTTCTGCAGCAGTGTTTATTTTTACAGGATGGGGTTACTAGCCCATACGCAACCTTTCCTCTTTACCAGCATTATTTCTGGCTTGGCGGGATAAAGGAATGTGTCGGCCGGGGCTCGAACCTCGGATCATGTGTATGGTCGGCGAGCGTCCTAACCGCTGTGCTACCGACGCACATAGTCTACTGTAATGGTGTAGGGGTGTGATAGAGACAATGTGTTCTCACATATTCCCACAGTTCAATGCGACATTCGTAACATAATACGATATTTCTGTTTGAACATTCTACTTCATGTCATTGAATGTAAACCAAAATCACACACTCAGTGATTGGTCAAAGGATACAAATTATATATTTGTAAACAGCGCTTTGATCAATGAAAAATACACCTTTGCTTCTGTGTCTTGCCTTCTGCCGTTACAATAATATCGATTATTACTGCCATCATTATTATTATCCCCCCTTTTGACTGCACTGAGGGAATAAAAGGTGAAAGCAACAACTCCATCTACAATAGTGACATGGTCTTAACACACAGCATACTGTGAGACACTTATAATCAATCACAGTACTACTCCCCTTAGAGTCAACCACAGCTAGAACAGTCGAGAGGCGGGACAGACAAAACAGTCATCTATAAGAAGTGTTAAGTTCGGCGGTTTTCTAATGTTCAAACTATACTTGTCTACTTTCAGGTCGGCTACGAAGTGTGCAGGGATTAGTTACCCAAGACAACACAACGGATGACCAATGGGAGTGCCCCTTCCCTCTTATCTAATTGTATTGCGATTGGTTGTATATATAGCCCTTGACCTTAAGTCTTTGTTCTCACTAGCACGCGACACTTGTGTGGTCATACTGCTGACGTGCGCTTCACTCTTTGTTTCAGATCTTTGCTTGACGAGTGGATTAAACATCTGCCGAATATCAGAAACCTTTGCTTTGAAACAGAATAAAGAACACAGAGAAATTCGTTTGCTTTATTCTGGCTGGTGAATGCGCGCTCCTTGAATGAGACGTGCTTTTCCTCTCTAAGCGGAAATATCCAATTTTGTGAATTATTCGTTTGGGAAACCTGATCTTCCTACCCGGCGAATTTTATTCAACCATTTCTTCTTCACCCAGCCTGTGTGTGGTACTTCCCGCTGTCTCGAACTACTGCCAGAGCTTCAGGTGCTACTTCTGTAGCAACATCCTCCTCACTCTTTCAAATAAACAGGACTTGTGGGTCTGTTACGTGTTTGCTGTGAAGCCGAATAACCCGAAAGTTGCAGGTAAAGTCAGAAGCTTTTACTTACACACTTTATCCTTCTTTCCTGTGCTCTCTATTTTTTTATTTTTTTTATTTTTGATTTACAGCTTGATTCCACACTGTATTTTTGGTACAAGTATGGAATTTTCAGCATGGATATCGGTAGCCCAAAGTTTGCAGGCCGACCATAGATATCAGGTGTGCGCCGGCGTGGGCTCGAACCCTGGACCATGTGCATGGTCGGCGAGAGTCCTAACCACTGTGCCACCGACGCAGTTATCAACGCTCCCACTTGGAAATGGATCATATCACAGTGATATGGTTACCAAGGGAGTGAGAGATGACTACTCTCTCTCTCTCTGTGCATAAGTTTGGTCTGTGACGTTTGATTGCAATCGCTTCAGCATATCGGAGTAGATTCGCTGTTCTTTGTATGTTTAATATTTTGAAGGATTTGGAAATTTCAACAAAATGATCCGTATCCACAGGGTGGGTGTCTGGTAATTGCACTTTGTAAATAAATATCTGCTTCCTTTTAAGCATAAGTTTCTCAGAATATGATCTGAAAACAGTGGATAGAATGCCTTCTTTCTGTCCTTCCAATGTACTTGCTGTCGCAGGTACACGTAAATTTATAAATGCAGTTGAAGGTAACATCATCAGGATACTTATCCAGTCTCGATTGCCTTATAGAGCATGTAGTGCTGTATAGTGTCACCAGATTGGCTGCAGGTGGGAAGCATCCCTTTATAGTTCTTTTCATCCTCTTTTTAATCTTTTAAGTTACTGTTTTTCCTTTGTATGGGAGGCGAATGGAAACATTCTTCTTTTCAACTGTTGGATACTTCTCTCTCTCTCATCTCTTTCTTTGCTGTACTTTAGGAAATATCCCTTTGGGTACCCGTTTTCCTTAAGGTATTTTTCAACAAAGCTTAATTCTTCTTCTACCTTGGTTAGGCGAAGATAACTAATGAGAACCTGTGAAATAGAATGGTCATATCATTTTATATACTTCAAATCTGGTCTTTCTTTCTCTATCGAAATCAAAATTGTTTCCCGAGTGGAACATATGACTTCAAGCTTCAGCTTTAAAGTATCAGTAGCAGGAGTTTTATTTCCATGGGAGGTGGGGTGAATTTCTAGTCTGTAAACCAAACGTCCTTCTCTTTTCAGGGTTTACTACAACCCAGTTAAGCGAGTGTTTATTTTGGGCGGCGAAGTGGTTGGTCGGGGGTCGAACCGCAGACTGGCAAACATTCTACCCTAATTCACCAACAACGCAAATAATAATAATGATAAAAACATACACACTGTTAACATATTACTTATTTGAATAGAATAGGATAATCTTTTGCTGTAAGTCTATTGGACAAAATAACAGTCTCTTATTATTTAATCACCAGTATTAATTTAGGAGTAAAATGACAATAGATTCTCACCCTAAAATAAGTGGTGGGACATCATACTCTGTAGTCACCAGGGCTTCAGCCAAACTGGGCAAACAGGTGAAGCTGATGGACTCACGCATACCGGTTTTGAAGACCAGGGCTGATATTCCCAGCTCGTACAAATTACCTATGTCGCCACAGTCCTACAGTGAAGCTGTGCAAAGTCAGCCAAGTGGATGTGGCTCCACCCCTGTTAACATGACTAGGTTAACAGATCCGAGTGGGAAAATTGCACTAAGTGAGAACTGCATAACACCCATCCCCATGGTAGACCATGAAACAAATAGGAAGGCCAAAAAGAAACGTTCACGACGTCGCAAGACGACAAGAACGCTCCCCAAGAAGGCAGACGACTGCAAGGTCTGCGCTTCTGTTGTCGAACAAGCAGACTCTGCTTTCGAATGTAACTTTTGCAAGCGATGGGTGCATTGCAGATGCGACAATGGGGTACCAAAAGCATATTATGACTTTATGCGTAGAAACCCATGCCAATGGTTCTGGTACATATGCCCGAGTTGCCGTCCTGATGTAGCCTCGCGTAGTCCTTTGAAAACTAAAGATGGTGCAGAAGTAGCGGGGAAAAATATGAAACGTTCGACCAGCACCAATCCGGAAATTAGTACAAATGCGCGTAAACCGGGGATACCAAAATCCTCACTGGTTAAACCTGTAACTCTTGACATAACCGCTCCAGACACAGAGGCTGGAGAACCACGGGTCTCCGTCGTTGGAAAAAGACCCCTCTCGTCTGCCAGTAATATTGGCCACAGCACTGAGACACAAAAAATACCCAGTCGCACCAGACGAACCAAAACGGTCTTAAAGGATATCACAAATGTGCGAGGACCGAGCCCAAGCCCACGGTTAGTAGATCAAATTGTGTAATCCTCTTTAATGTACCAGACTGTAGCAGTAGTCTGCTGAAAGATAGGGCCCTATTTGATCAGGAACAGTGGTCCATCTTGAGTAGCACACTGGGTTTGGACATCCAACCAGTAAATCTATGCAGATTGTACAAGGGCACTGCTGCACCTGAAGGCAAACCATCCCCACTGAGGGTAACATTGGGCTCTACTGAGGATGTTGAAAAAGTGTTACTGGCTTCTCAAGTCCTTTCTATAGGGAGGGCCTGTAACATACGCGTTAAGCCAGACAGGCCGTGGAAGGAAAGACAAATGGCGAGGGAGTCGCCAGAGCTCATTCCTTCTGCCTCCATGGTTGTGCATGGCATTCCCGAACTGGTAACTGGGAACGCCTGCGAAAAGCATTGTCATGATGTACAACAATGGAGATGGTTGGCATCCCAGATGGCCCTGGGAGTTCAGGGGCTGTCTCTATTTATAGACTGCCTCGACCCACTCATCTTATGTCAATTAACTCGCCACGTCTGTTAGCTGTCAAGTTCAGCTCCCAAGACCAGTTGACTACCGCTCTCCATAGATGGTACGAGACCAAGGACAAGGTCAGCAAACACATTCGCTGCTGCGAGAGCCGGCCTCGCACTCAAAGGAGAGAACAAAGCGTAGTAAAAAAAATCCTCAACCCCTAGTCACACTACAGCGGTGCAGCACGGACGATGATAGCCAGTGTCATCCGAGTGCTCCGACTGAACTAGAAGAAAAAAACGCCAACAGGCCGGTTCCTGGGGAATCGGCCAACTAGTTCGTAGGATAACTCCTCAACCGATAGCCAATATCAAGTCAACTACCCCCCAATACGGGGAAGTGGTGAGACTGACTACCAGTTGCCTGTACAGTAATGTGAGAGGGCTAAGAGGCAAAATAGCTGAACTTAGACACCTACAATCACAACTGAACTCCAAAATCATAATACTGACGGAAACCTGGCTAACCCCTACGGTGGCAGACAGCGAAGTCAGTATAAATGATATGGTCCTAGTCAGGCGAGATAGGGACCTGAAAGAAGGAGGTGGAGTCGCCATATACGTCGACAAACAGCTCAGATGTGTTCACGCGATGGACCCTCCCCTCACAGAGCTCCCTGACTCCATATGGTGCCACTTCACCGTTGGGTACTGCAAATATCTAGTGGGCAGCATTTATCGATCACCTTCATGTGGAGCAGACCACAACCAGGTACTGCTAAATACAATCTCAGCAACTCAAGACATGGGTTATGATCAAATTGTCATAGCTGGTGACTTCAATGCCCCATCTCTTAACTTGGTGTCGGGAAAAGCCCATGATAGATTTGATCGAAATCTGCTGCATACCATCAGGAAGGCTGGATTCACTGAAAATGTCAAGATGGATACTAGATGGGGCCCTGATGGGAAGTCTTCTAGACTGGATTACGTGCTCACTAGTGACCAGCTACTAGTGGAAAACGTTCAGATCACGACTCCCATAGGTAGTAGTGACCACGCGGTCATAGTATTCGACATAGTCCTCCGCGAGCGCTTACAGTGGGACAATACACAGCCCTATCTGTGTTATAACAAAGCCAACTACACCAAAATGCGAAGACTTCTGTCTGAAGCAAATTGGCCTAAAAAATGGACAGAGCTAACAGTAGAAGAACACTGGAGAGTGGTAAAGGAGATCATTCACCAGGCGGTCTCAGACACTGTTCCTTTAGTCACACCAAAAGCTAGGAAGCAACGATCATGGCTAAAAAGGGGGACACAACGCCTTCTGCAGGCGAAGCGAAAAGCCTGGTTTGCGTGGCGACGATCGAAGAGTCAACCCGAACATGAAGTGTACCTTGAACTCAGGAATCGATGTAACATACGAGTCCGGAGCGATAGAAGGACATTTCAGGGAGACCTCGCCAATAAGCTTCTCGTGAACCCCAAAAGCCTATACAGGTTTATGTCCGAAAGAAAACCGACCAACCAGGGAGCATGCAATCTAGTGGGTTCTGATGGGAAATCTCTTACTAGTCTTGAAATGGCAGAGACATTCAGCCTAGCCTTTCACAGGCAACTAAACAGTAACGAGGATATTACCCCCACAGAACATCCAGATTACATCGCAAAACCAACACGCGAAAACCGCTGGGTACATTTCAAATTACCCCGGCTATGGTACTTGCAAAATTGGGAAGGTTGGCTTCGGGAAAGTCTTCAGGTTGTGATGACATCAGACCATCTGTCCTGAAGCAGTGTTCAGAAAGTCTCTGCCAACCCCTAAGTGATCTGTTCCAACACTCCCTTGATGTAGGGAAACTTCCATGTGAATGGAAACGAGCAATCCTATCCCCTATCTTCAAGGGTGGTGACCGGCAGAATGCGACCAGTTACAGACCAGTTGCTCTACTTCCAGTGATATCGAAGATATTGGAAAGTCTCATTGACGACCACATGAGAAAATACTTCGATGGGACTAACCTTCTTCACGAAGCACAGCACGGTTTCAGGAGGGGAAGATCCTGCGTGACGAATCTTCTACTAGCTTGGAACGATTGGACACTATCCTGGGACAAAAAGGTACCAGCCCACGTGATCTTTCTCGACTTTGCGAAAGCATTCGACACAGTTCACCATGGTCTGCTCCTTCACAAAATAAGCAAGGCGGGTGTTTCTGGAGCACTTCTCGCATGGCTGACAGATTACTTAGGCGAGAGAGAATTCTGCACCAAAGTCAACCGCATCCGATCATCCTGGCACACCTCGGCATCAGGGGTTCCTCAGGGTTCTATCCTAGGGCCGTTGATGTTTTTGATTTTTATCAACGACCTACCCTCCCAACTAAACTGCTCTGCGCTTCTTTACGCTGACGACGTAAAGATTTGGAGAGCAATAAACTCATCGGAAGACTCAGACAGATTGCAGGCTGACCTGCAAACTCTGGGAAACTGGGCTCTAGCTAACGGAATGCCTTTCAACCTAAAGAAGTGCAAAGTAGTGCAACTTCATTCGGGCAGGTCACAGAGTGTAAATTACACCCTTGGTGGCCAGAACTTGAGTTGTGTTCAATCAGAGCGAGACCTAGGTCTTATTCTAACAGAAAAGCTAGACACCAGTGGAAATTACTCGAGGAACGTCGCCAAAGCCTACGCAACTTTACACTTTATGCATAGGCAGCTGGGAGCTCTCACTCCCGAACTGTTCTTAAGGTTATATAAGGCATATGTGAGGCCACACCTTGAGGTGCATAATATCATTGCACCTCTGCTACTCAAAAGGGAGGGAGGGTGGCGTTAGCTGATCAGTAGATATGGTGGGGGTCACTAAGGTGAATCACCCCATTCTGCAGAAACAGCAATATACAATTTGAAGGCTCGAGATATTTCTGATTTTTATGAGGGCTTAGATCTTTGTCTTGAAAAAGATAATAATGAACGCCTAGACAGATCATGCTTCTGCCTTTAAATATATACCATTCAATCAGCCTATTGTTGAGATGCGACCATGTGGGATTTGCACAGTTTTATGGGGCATCTTATAAACTAACTTGCTGTCCATTGACTGATCTTTAAATACCACTTCACAATGTCTTATCTCATTCATTTTCTAATAACGTCTTTACTTGATCCTCATTATATTCCATTAAACCTAACATTTTACAGCTCTTTATGACTTATTATATTCCTACTCTCTGAAGGGTACGGTTGTACATTAAATGCACAAAAAGGTATAAAACAAAAACAACTGGCACAACTGAGGATAAATGTATTAAAACCAAAAGTGGACATCATGATAGTACGAGATATACGTGTAGCATTATACATTGCAAATGAACGTTGTCAGCCTAGGGAGTTTTTTTTTTTTAATGCATTTATTAATGATACTTGCACTTACCCATTTCATTACACTTTATTGATTCACCTCAGCACTTTTACTTTTCTAAAATAGCTTTCAATCCCTTGTAAACGTTGTACTTACCTCAATATTGGTTGGTTATCGTATACCTACAACCACGGGATGAAAACGAAACGAAGTCGATTTTCCCGCTCAACCTGGAGGACAACTGTACAATTCAATAACTATACAGCCTAGTTCAGACAATGTGTATTTATATATATATCAAATATTTAACTGTTGAAACATTATTAACTTGTAGACAATCTACGATTTGAGGCTATATCATACTTGATCGTGCCTGTAAAAGTGGCATGCATTTTCATGTAAATTTATGTTTATATGAGAATATACATTATTATTATTATTAACATTCTAGAAAGTGTCCAGAGACGAGCGACAAAATGGGTGATCGGCCTCCACAACAAATCATATGAGGAAAGACTAAAGAAATTAGGTCTTTTCACATTTAGTTACCGAAGGCACAGGGGAGACCTCATCACCGTCTACCAAATCCTAAATGACCAGGCCCACCCAAATAAAAGCATCCTGCCATTAAGTGACTATAGGCTTCCACGAGGTAACCCGCTAAGGATAGCACACCAGAGACCAAAGACTCGAGTGCGATCACATTTCTTTTCGCTTCGTGTTTGCCGTCTCTGGAACGCTTTACCGGCGGCCGTGACTACAGCGCCTTCTCTGGAGATTTTTAAGCGGAAGCTATACAATCATGCAGAAATGCAAGGTTTGTGTCTCAGTGGCTTATCCCCATAAAACTTGAAACCACACTGTCAATGGATAAGCGTAAAAACTAAATCCCCACGACCTATTCTGCCTTCTCTCACTCTATCTTTTCCTTAGGTCACCTTTATTATTCCACTTATCTCAACCTATATTACCTACACTACAACCCATTATTTTTATTCTTATTATTATTACATCTATTCTGCTTTTTATGACTACACCGAATGATCAACGGGAGTTAGGTCAAACTCCATTCACGGCAGCAATACAGTCCTAACATACTGCATACTACAAACCACACTCAACCAATCCCCGCACCACTCCTCCTGGAGTCTACCAGAGCTAAAGCAGTCGAGTGGCGGGACTTACTACGCAGAAGCTCACCGAAGATCTGGAACCTCTACCTCACAATCAAGAAGCGAGCTCAAAGAAATCACTGGTTTATACTAGCTCGTAATCAGGATATTGGATATTGGAGTACAAGAACCTTGAAATGGGTGCCGTTTTTGAATGATATTCAAGGTTAATTGGTAAGTCAAAAAATGCTAGTGAACTTTACCTTTATGTGTTAGACTAAAAATCAAAACGAAAATTATATTATTTTTTATTGATGATATGTAGATGCTGTGTAATAAAGGTAAAGGATATATTCGAATCTAAAAAGAAGCATATCCTTCAGAATGCTTAAGCATTCTAATTAGAGCAGTATTTCTCTGGTTAACTTCATAAGAATCGGTTTCTTGCCTTTGCATCTATCTTCTGCACAAAGTGGTGCTTCTGAATATTATTTAGGTATCTTTGAAGATGATAGAGTAAAGTATGCCTGAATATAAATTTTTGAGGCAATTTAGAGGCTCTGGGGACTTTTGGCCTTATTTATGGATTTTTGAGGGAAATGATGCACCTACTCGGAGGTTTTGCATTGGGTTGCTGCAAAGGTGCCCATAGTTTTCCATTTGTGTGACGACTTAGGAGAACGCCCAGCTAGCATTATTTTCGGGCGCATTGCAGACTCTTCGAGGCAGACTTAGGGTTCATTGCAGACTTGATGCGCATTGCAGACATTTTGGGCATACCTAAGGCGCATTGCAGACTTTTTGGGGCAGACCTAGGGCAAATTGCAGACTCATGGGACAGACTTAAGGCAAATTGCAGACTTTTTGGGGCAGACTTCGGGACAGTGTCCCACGTAAGTAGATCGACCCGAAGATTTTGTCCCTAAAAGTCTGTAATGCGCCCCAAAAAGATGCTAGCTGGTAGTGAGCTGTGCCCGTATTGCTGTCTGGATAATAAGATAACCAACATGAATAAGACATGTCGATGTAAAGGAGTAGTGATATCATATGGATATTTGGCTGCAATATATTGATATGTATACAGACACTGTTTGACTTGGAGACTCCCTTCATCAAACCAACGCTGGACACAACTAGACCACATAGCAATAAGCTATCGTTGGCGTGGGTCGGTAGGAGATTGTCGCTCCTTCTGGAACACGTGCGTAGATACCGACCATGCACTGGTCCGCGCTCGGGTGTGCTTACGACTGAACGGACGTAGGAAACAGCTGGCGGTAAAACCATCACGTCCCCAGCTCGATCAGGAAACTAAATCCGTATTTGAGGAAGAACTAGCTAAACACATATCTGTGTTCGACAGCTGTGCTCACCCTGAAGAAGCTTGGAAAAATATCCAGGCAGCCATAGATACAGCTGTAAAAGCTGTGAATAAGGTAAACCCAAAGGTGAGTAAAAACCACTGGATCTCCACCGCCTCATCCGAACTGATAGATGCTAGAAGACTTATTCCGGCGAGCTCCGAATTCAATGAGGAGCGAAAGCTGCACAAGAGGAAACTTACGAAAAGTCTCCGCAAGGACCGTGAACAGTGGTGGGCGACAAAAGCCAAAGAGATGGAGAAAGCTTTGAGGATAGGCAACACCAGGCAACTCTTTGGACTCATCAGGGAAACGGGTGGGAGAAGACAAATCATCAGTGAGACAATCTCGGAAAAAAATGGCACTATAATTAGCTCACAGGATAGACGACTGGATCGTTGGAAAGAGCATTATGAGGAGCAGTTTAATTTGCCCACAGCCACGCTCAACCTTCCGAGCATCCAACACCTCCCTGAATGGGATATAGATACAGGTCCTCCGTCACTAACTGAGGTTACTAAAGCTGTCACCAATCTGAAACTAGGCAAAGCAGCGGGACCTGATGGAATGACTCCAGAGGTATTTAAGTACGGTGGAGACAGCTTACTGTCCGGATTAACTGAGGTACTAGGCAGCAAAGCATACATCAGACCGCAAGTGGAAGCGCACAGTATCATTGCACTCTCACTCCTTAAAAGAGTCGCAAACTTCTTGGAAAGAGTCCAAGGACAGGCGACAAAATGAGTGGTGGGTCACCGAAATAAACCGTATGATGAAAGGCCAAAGAAATTAGGTCTCTTCACACTTAGCTACCGTCAGCTTAGGGGAGAGTTGATTACTGCTTACAAGATAATAAATGACCAGTATCACGCAAACAAAATTGTTCTGACAATGAGTAGATATGGGCTCCTCGTGGAAATCCAGAGGAAGCTCATCAGAGGTGAAAGACTAGGGCGCGCTCCCACTTATTTTCACTGTGGACTCGCCGTCCCTGGAACTCCCTACCGACAGATGTAGCTACGGCACCTTCTGTGGACATCTCTAAGCGAAGGCTGGACAATAATGCAGTGACAAAAGGACTGTGCCCAACTGGCCTATCGCCCTAGAATACCATACACTACTCATGGGCAGACAACTAAATTCGTTGCTTCACTTCCTTATATTCGCTCCCGTCCTACTCTCACACTGCTCCAACTACTACACGTATACACATTACAATTATTATTATTTATATTATATACATATATGCATATACATGTCAACTTCAAATTAAATTATTTGTCTGTTTTTGCCTGTTCTCTAAGATTTTCTGTCCTTCGGTCTGAATAACCTACACTGATTTATCTGTTATTGTTACTAAAGGAGGGAGGGTGGTGCTAGCTGATCAGTAGATATGGTGGGGTCACTAAGGTGAATCGCCCCATTCTGCAGGAACAGCAATATGCAATTTGAAGACTCGATATATTTCTGATTTTTATGAGGGCCTAGATCTTTATCTTGAAAAAGATAATAATGAACGCCTTGACAGATCATGCTTCAGCCTTTAAATACATACCATTCGCCCAGCCTATTGTTGAGATGCGACCATGTGGGATGTGCACAGATTTATGGGGCCATCTTATAAATTAACTTGCTATCCATCGTCAGATCTTTACATACTACTTCACAATGTCTTATCTCATTTATTTTCTAACAACGTCATTACTTGATCCTCATCATATTCGTTAAACCTAACATTTTATAGCTCTTCATGAATTTGATTCGACTTATTCTATTCCTATTCTCTGAAGGGTACGGTTGTGCACCAAATAAACAAAAAGGCATGAAATAAAAACAACTGACTTGAAAATAATTGTATTAAAGCGAAAAGTGGACATCATGGTAGTGCAAACTGTACAAGAAGCATTATACATCGCAAGTGAACGTTGTCAGCCTAGGGAGTTTCCTTTATAAATGCATTTATTAGTGATACTTGCACTTACCCATTTCATTACACTTTATTGATTCACCTCAGCACTTTTACTTTTCTAAAACAGCTTTCAATCCCTTGTAAACGTTGTACTTACCTCAATATTGGTCGGTTATCGTATGCCGACAACCACGGGATGAAAACGAAACGAAGTCGATTTTCCCGCTCAACCTCGAGGACAACTGTGCAATTCAATAACTATACAGCCTAGTTCAGACAATGTGTATTTATATATATATCAAATATTTAACTGTTGAAACATTATTAACTTGTAGACAATCTACGATTCGATATTATATCCTACTTGATCGTGCCTGTAAAAATGGCATGCATTTTCATGTAAATTTATGTGTTTATATGAGAATATACATTATTATTATTATTATTATCTCTTTTCTGTTGACGACGTTACCGGAGGACTAACTGATGAAAGGATCAACTCCACTCACAGTAGCGACGAATTGCTAACCCACCGCATACTACAAACGACATATAATTAATCCCAGCATCACTCCATTAGGAGTCAGCCAAAGATACAGCAGTCGAGTGGCTAGACGGACCACGCAGAAGTTTAGCGAAGACTAGGAGCCTTTACCTTACGATCAAGAAGCAAGCACAAGGAAATCAAACTGGTTTATACTAGCTTTTAAAAGTGATATTGGATCTACCACTCTAAACTCGGATACTGAATCGAAACTGATCAGGGTTGGTGTGTGCTCTATTGGAAACCTTACCTACAACACTGCTAGCTTTCTGGCTGAAGGATTGATTTGAATTCTCTAACTTGTTTCGTGTAAATTTTCACACTGCAAAGTTCTAATAAAGACCGTTACGGTCTGGGGCAAGAGTAAGGAATGGATAATAAGGAGAAATGACCCTGAACCAACAAGTCAGATCGTTCAGCACCACAAAGGGATGCTTTTCATAGTGTTCGTTTTAAGTCTTACCCTCATCCATAGTTGGGGTTGCAGTCTGAGGTTAGTGAAGGTTGGGGTTAGAGTAGGCTACACTATCATCTAGACTGGGATAGGTTCTATATTGCAGTTAGGGTTAGAGTAAGGTTGGGTCAGGGACAAGGTTAGGGTTAGAGCAGGGTATCGTTTGGTTAGGGTGAAATCTACAACAAAGAATATGCGCTGCATCCATTTGAAATGGTGAACGTTGTGGCTGTCATCATCAGGTTATATTCATCACACACCCTTAGGTCCATCTCACAATCCCGAGATGTCCGTATTAAATAAAGGAGGGAGGGTGGTGCTAGCTGATCAGTAGATATGGTGGGGGTCACCAAGGTGAATCGCCCCATTCTGCAGGAACAGCAATATGCAATTTGAAGACTCGATATATTTCTGATTTTTATGAGGGCCTAGATCTTTATCTTGAAAAAGATAATAATGAACGCCTTGACAGATCATGCTTCAGCCTTTAAATACATACCATTCGCCCAGCCTATTGTTGAGATGCGACCATGTGGGATGTGCACAGATTTATGGGGCATCTTATAAATTAACTTGCTATCCATCGTCAGATCTTTACATACTACTTCACAATGTCTTATCTCATTTATTTTCTAACAACGTCATTACTTGATCCTCATCATATTCCGTTAAACCTAACATTTTATAGCTCTTCATGAATTTGATTCGACTTATTCTATTCCTATTCTCTGAAGGGTACGGTTGTGCACCAAATAAACAAAAAGGCATGAAATAAAAACAACTGACTTGAAAATAATTGTATTAAAGCGAAAAGTGGACATCATGGTAGTGCAAACTGTACAAGAAGCATTATACATCGCAAGTGAACGTTGTCAGCCTAGGGAGTTTCCTTTATAAATGCATTTATTAGTGATACTTGCACTTACCCATTTCATTACACTTTATTGATTCACCTCAGCACTTTTACTTTTCTAAAACAGCTTTCAATCCCTTGTAAACGTTGTACTTACCTCAATATTGGTCGGTTATCGTATGCCGACAACCACGGGATGAAAACGAAACGAAGTCGATTTTCCCGCTCAACCTCGAGGACAACTGTGCAATTCAATAACTATACAGCCTAGTTCAGACAATGTGTATTTATATATATATCAAATATTTAACTGTTGAAACATTATTAACTTGTAGACAATCTACGATTCGATATTATATCCTACTTGATCGTGCCTGTAAAAATGGCATGCATTTTCATGTAAATTTATGTGTTTATATGAGAATATACATTATTATTATCGTTATGTAACCCCTGAGTGCGTCTAAAAACAGCATTAGGCTGAGATGCCAAGTGAAAAAGGAGAAATCAAGGAAGTTAGTGTTCAGTAAAATAGAATTTATATGAATTCCCTCAAAGTAGGACTTCATTTCAACTACGCCAGTAATTCAAGGTACTTTCTGTTCTAATTGTTTAGGCTGCAGAATGCAAGTGCCCTGTGCCACAGAAACCTGTCCTGCACAACGTCGGAGCGTGACTTAGGTTTAGTTTTAACAGAAAAATTGGACACAAACGTAAATTACGCAGAGGATATGGCGAGGGCATATGCAGTCATGCGCTTTATACATAGACAGTTGGACGCGCTCACTACCGAGCTCTTTCTAAAGTTGTACAAAGCATACATCAGACCGCAAGTGGAAGCGCACAGTATCATTGCACTCTCACTCCTTAAAAGAGTCGCAAACTTCTTGGAAAGAGTCCAAGGACAGGCGACAAAATGAGTGGTGGGTCACCGAAATAAACCGTATGATGAAAGGCCAAAGAAATTAGGTCTCTTCACACTTAGCTACCGTCAGCTTAGGGGAGAGTTGATTACTGCTTACAAGATAATAAATGACCAGTATCACGCAAACAAAATTGTTCTGACAATGAGTAGATATGGGCTCCCTCGTGGAAATCCCAGAAGGACAGCTCATCAGAGGTGAAAGACTAGGGCGCGCTCCCACTTATTTTCACTGTGGACTCGCCGTCCCTGGAACTCCCTACCGACAGATGTAGCTACGGCACCTTCTGTGGACATCTCTAAGCGAAGGCTGGACAATAATGCAGTGACAAAAGGACTGTGCCCAACTGGCCTATCGCCCTAGAATACCATACACTACTCATGGGCAGACAACTAAATTCGTTGCTTCACTTCCTTATATTCGCTCCCGTCCTACTCTCCACACTGCTCCAACTACTACACGTATACACATTACAATTGTTATTATTGATATTATATACATATATATGCATATACATGTCAACTTCAAATTAAATTATTTGTCTGTTTTTGCCTGTTCTCTAAGATTTTCTGTCCTTCGGTCTGAATAACCTACACTGATTATATCTGTTATTGTTACTAAAGGAGGGAGGGTGGCGTTAGCTGATCAGTAGATATGGTGGGGGTCACTAAGGTGAATCGCCCCATTCTGCAGGAACAGCAATACACAAATTAAAGGCTCGAGATATTTCTGATTTTTATGAGGGCTTAGATCTTTATCTTGAAAAAGATAATAGTGAACGCCTTGACAGATCATGCTTCTACCTCTAAATATATACTATTCGCCCAGCCTATTGTTGAGATGCGACCAGGCGGGATGTGCACAGTTTTATGGGGCATCTTATAAACTAACTTGCTGTCCATTGACTGATCTTTAAATACCACTTCACAATGTCTTATCTCATTCATTTTCCAATAACATCTTTACTTGATCCTCATCATATTCCATTAAACCTAACATTTTACAGCTCTTTATGACTTATTATATTCCTACTCTCTGAAGGGTACGGTTGTACATTAAATGCACAAAAAGGTATAAAACAAAAGCAACTGGCACAACTGAGGATAAATGTATTAAAACCAAAGTTGGACATCATGATAGTACGAGGTATATGTGTTGCATTATACATTGCAAATGAACGTTGTCAGCCTAGGGAGTTTTCTTTTTTTAATGCATTTATTAATGATACTTGCACTTACCCATTTCATTACAATTTAATGATTCACCTCAGCACTTTTACTTTTCTAAAACAGCTTTCAATCCCTTGTAAACGTTGTACTTACCTCAATATTGGTTGGTTATCGTATGCCGACAACCACGGGATGAAAACGAAACGAAGTCGATTTTCCCGCTCAACCTGGAGGACAATTGTACAATTCAATAACTATACAGCCTAGTTCAGACAATGTGTATTTATATATATATCAAATATTTAACTGTTGAAACATTATTAACTTGTAGACAATCTACGATTCGATATTATATCCTACTTGATCGTGCCTGTAAAAATGGCATGCATTTTCATGTAAATTTATGTGTTTATATGAGAATATACATTATTATTATTATTATTATCTCTTTTCTGTTGACGACGTTACCGGAGGACTAACTGATGAAAGGATCAACTCCACTCACAGTAGCGACGAATTGCTAACCCACCGCATACTACAAACGACATATAATTAATCCCAGCATCACTCCATTAGGAGTCAGCCAAAGATACAGCAGTCGAGTGGCTAGACGGACCACGCAGAAGTTTAGCGAAGACTAGGAGCCTTTACCTTACGATCAAGAAGCAAGCACAAGGAAATCAAACTGGTTTATACTAGCTTTTAAAAGTGATATTGGATCTACCACTCTAAACCTCGGATACTGAATCGAAACTGATCAGGGTTGGTGTGTGCTCTATTGGAAACCTTACCTACAACACTGCTAGCTTTCTGGCTGAAGGATTGATTTGAATTCTCTAACTTGTTTCGTGTAAATTTTCACACTGCTAAGTTCTAATAAAGACCGTTACGGTCTGGGGCAAGAGTAAGGAATGGATAATAAGGAGAAATGACCCTGAACCAACAAGTCAGATCGTTCAGCACCACAAAGGGATGCTTTTCATAGTGTTCGTTTTAAGTCTCACCCTCATCCATAGTTGGGGTTGCAGTCTGAGGTTAGTGAAGGTTGGGGTTAGAGTAGGCTACACTATCATCTAGACTGGGATAGGTTCTATATTGCAGTTAGGGTTAGAGTAAGGTTGGGTCAGGGACAAGGTTAGGGTTAGAGCAGGGTATCGTTTGGTTAGGGTGAAATCTACAACAAAGAATATGCGCTGCATCCATTTGAAATGGTGAACGTTGTGGCTGTCATCATCAGGTTATATTCATCACACACCCTTAGGTCCATCTCACAATCCGAGATGTCCGTATTAAATAAAGGAGGGAGGGTGGTGCTAGCTGATCAGTAGATATGGTGGGGGTCACTAAGGTGAATCGCCCCATTCTGCAGGAACAGCAATATGCAATTTGAAGACTCGATATATTTCTGATTTTTATGAGGGCCTAGATCTTTATCTTGAAAAAGATAATAATGAACGCCTTGACAGATCATGCTTCAGCCTTTAAATACATACCATTCGCCCAGCCTATTGTTGAGATGCGACCATGTGGGATGTGCACAGATTTATGGGGCATCTTATAAATTAACTTGCTATCCATCGTCAGATCTTTACATACTACTTCACAATGTCTTATCTCATTTATTTTCTAACAACGTCATTACTTGATCCTCATCATATTCCGTTAAACCTAACATTTTATAGCTCTTCATGAATTTGATTCGACTTATTCTATTCCTATTCTCTGAAGGGTACGGTTGTGCACCAAATAAACAAAAAGGCATGAAATAAAAACAACTGACTTGAAAATAATTGTATTAAAGCGAAAAGTGGACATCATGGTAGTGCAAACTGTACAAGAAGCATTATACATCGCAAGTGAACGTTGTCAGCCTAGGGAGTTTTCTTTTTTAATGCATTTATTAATGATACTTGCACTTACCCATTTCATTACAATTTAATGATTCACCTCAGCACTTTTACTTTTCTAAAACAGCTTTCAATCCCTTGTAAACGTTGTACTTACCTCAATATTGGTTGGTTATCGTATGCCGACAACCACGGGATGAAAACGAAACGAAGTCGATTTTCCCGCTCAACCTCGAGGACAATTGTACAATTCAATAACTATACAGCCTAGTTCAGACAATGTGTATTTATATATATATCAAATATTTAACTGTTGAAACATTATTAACTTGTAGACAATCTACGATTCGATATTATATCCTACTTGATCGTGCCTGTAAAAATGGCATGCATTTTCATGTAAATTTATGTGTTTATATGAGAATATACATTATTATTATTATTATTATTATCTCTTTTCTGTTGACGACGTTACCGGAGGACTAACTGATGAAAGGATCAACTCCACTCACAGTAGCGACGAATTGCTGACCCACCGCATACTACAAACGACATATAATTAATCCCAGCATCACTCCATTAGGAGTCAGCCAAAGATACAGCAGTCGAGTGGCTAGACGGACCACGCAGAAGTTTAGCGAAGACTAGGAGCCTTTACCTTACGATCAAGAAGCAAGCACAAGGAAATCAAACTGGTTTATACTAGCTTTTAAAAGTGATATTGGATCTACCACTCTAAACCTCGGATACTGAATCGAAACTGATCAGGGTTGGTGTGTGCTCTATTGGAAACCTTACCTACAACACTGCTAGCTTTCTGGCTGAAGGATTGATTTGAATTCTCTAACTTGTTTCGTGTAAATTTTCACACTGCAAAGTTCTAATAAAGACCGTTACGGTCTGGGGTAAGAGTAAGGAATGGATAATAAGGAGAAATGACCCTGAACCAACAAGTCAGATCGTTCAGCACCACAAAGGGATGCTTTTCATAGTGTTCGTTTTAAGTCTCACCTCATCCATAGTTGGGGTTGCAGTCTGAGGTTAGTGAAGGTTGGGGTTAGAGTAGGCTACACTATCATCTAGACTGGGATAGGTTCTATATTGCAGTTAGGGTTAGAGTAAGGTTGGGTCAGGGACAAGGTTAGGGTTAGAGCAGGGTATCGTTTGGTTAGGGTGAAATCTACAACAAAGAATATGCGCTGCATCCATTTGAAATGGTGAACGTTGTGGCTGTCATCATCAGGTTATATTCATCACACACCCTTAGGTCCATCTCACAATCCCGAGATGTCCGTATTAAATAAAGGAGGGAGGGTGGTGCTAGCTGATCAGTAGATATGGTGGGGGTCACTAGGTGAATCGCCCATTCTGCAGGAACAGCAATATGCAATTTGAAGACTCGATATATTTCTGATTTTTATGAGGGCTTAGATCTTTATCTTGAAAAAGATAATAGTGAACGCCTTGACAGATCATGCTTCTACCTCTAAATATATACTATTCGCCCAGCCTATTGTTGAGATGCGACCAGGCGGGATGTGCACAGTTTTATGGGGCATCTTATAAACTAACTTGCTGTCCATTGACTGATCTTTAAATACCACTTCACAATGTCTTATCTCATTCATTTTCCAATAACATCTTTACTTGATCCTCATCATATTCCATTAAACCTAACATTTTACAGCTCTTTATGACTTATTATATTCCTACTCTCTGAAGGGTACGGTTGTACATTAAATGCACAAAAAGGTATAAAACAAAAACAACTGGCACAACTGAGGATAAATGTATTAAAACCAAAGTTGGACATCATGATAGTACGAGGTATATGTGTTGCATTATACATTGCAAATGAACGTTGTCAGCCTAGGGAGTTTTCTTTTTTTAATGCATTTATTAATGATACTTGCACTTACCCATTTCATTACAATTTAATGATTCACCTCAGCACTTTTACTTTTCTAAAACAGCTTTCAATCCCTTGTAAACGTTGTACTTACCTCAATATTGGTCGGTTATCGTATGCCGACAACCACGGGATGAAAACGAAACGAAGTCGATTTTCCCGCTCAACCTCGAGGACAACTGTGCAATTCAATAACTATACAGCCTAGTTCAGACAATGTGTATTTATATATATATCAAATATTTAACTGTTGAAACATTATTAACTTGTAGACAATCTACGATTTGATATTATATCCTACTTGATCGTGCCTGTAAAAATGGCATGCATTTTCATGTAAATTTATGTGTTTATATGAGAATATACATTATTATTATTATTATTATTATCTCTTTTCTGTTGACGACGTTACCGGAGGACTAACTGATGAAAGGATCAACTCCACTCACAGTAGCGACGAATTGCTAACCCACCGCATACTACAAACGACATATAATTAATCCCAGCATCACTCCATTAGGAGTCAGCCAAAGATACAGCAGTCGAGTGGCTAGACGGACCACGCAGAAGTTTAGCGAAGACTAGGAGCCTTTACCTTACGATCAAGAAGCAAGCACAAGGAAATCAAACTGGTTTATACTAGCTTTTAAAAGTGATATTGGATCTACCACTCTAAACCTCGGATACTGAATCGAAACTGATCAGGGTTGGTGTGTGCTCTATTGGAAACCTTACCTACAACACTGCTAGCTTTCTGGCTGAAGGATTGATTTGAATTCTCTAACTTGTTTCGTGTAAATTTTCACACTGCAAAGTTCTAATAAAGACCGTTACGGTCTGGGGCAAGAGTAAGGAATGGATAATAAGGAGAAATGACCCTGAACCAACAAGTCAGATCGTTCAGCACCACAAAGGGATGCTTTTCATAGTGTTCGTTTTAAGTCTCATACTCATCCATAGTTGGGGTTGCAGTCTGAGGTTAGTGAAGGTTGGGGTTAGAGTAGGCTACACTATCATCTAGACTGGGATAGGTTCTATATTGCAGTTAGGGTTAGAGTAAGGTTGGGTCAGGGACAAGGTTAGGGTTAGAGCAGGGTATCGTTTGGTTAGGGTGAAATCTACAACAAAGAATATGCGCTGCATCCATTTGAAATGGTGAACGTTGTGGCTGTCATCATCAGGTTATATTCATCACACACCCTTAGGTCCATCTCACAATCCCGAGATGTCCGTATTAAATAAAGGAGGGAGGGTGGTGCTAGCTGATCAGTAGATATGGTGGGGGTCACTAAGGTGAATCGCCCCATTCTGCAGGAACAGCAATATGCAATTTGAAGACTCGATATATTTCTGATTTTTATGAGGGCCTAGATCTTTATCTTGAAAAGATAATAATGAACGCCTTGACAGATCATGCTTCAGCCTTTAAATACATACCATTCGCCCAGCCTATTGTTGAGATGCGACCATGTGGGATGTGCACAGATTTATGGGGATCTTATAAATTAACTTGCTATCCATCGTCAGATCTTTACATACTACTTCACAATGTCTTATCTCATTTATTTTCTAACAACGTCATTACTTGATCCTCATCATATTCCGTTAAACCTAACATTTTATAGCTCTTCATGAATTTGATTCGACTTATTCTATTCCTATTCTCTGAAGGGTACAGTTGTGCACCAAATAAACAAAAAGGCATGAAATAAAAACAACTGACTTGAAAATAATTGTATTAAAGCGAAAAGTGGACATCATGGTAGTGCAAACTGTACAAGAAGCATTATACATCGCAAGTGAACGTTGTCAGCCTAGGGAGTTTCCTTTATAAATGCATTTATTAGTGATACTTGCACTTACCCATTTCATTACACTTTATTGATTCACCTCAGCACTTTTACTTTTCTAAAACAGCTTTCAATCCCTTGTAAACGTTGTACTTACCTCAATATTGGTCGGTTATCGTATGCCGACAACCACGGGATGAAAACGAAACGAAGTCGATTTTCCCGCTCAACCTCGAGGACAACTGTGCAATTCAATAACTATACAGCCTAGTTCAGACAATGTGTATTTATATATATATCAAATATTTAACTGTTGAAACATTATTAACTTGTAGACAATCTACGATTTGATATTATATCCTACTTGATCGTGCCTGTAAAAATGGCATGCATTTTCATGTAAATTTATATGTTTATATGAGAATATACATTATTATTATTATTAAGGGTCACATATCTAAAGTCACATTTGAGTCTTTTTGTCCCAGTTCACTCTGTAAAGGATGCCTTTGAAAAGGAACCACTGTGAAATTGTTATGTCCCAGTTTCCATTAATGAACGAATTGCCAATTGATAGCTGCAATAGATGGCTTCATAGCATGTGTACAAGCCTAACTCCTGCAGCATACAACGCTGATGCAAACCTTCGGCGAACTGACCGTGCTGTAGCGCGACTAAGTTTCGTATAACGGAAGCCATTATCACTCTCAGTGAAGTACTACGGCTCACGGACTACAAGGGTCCTCCACCACGAGAGAAGAGCGACTGTTGCTCAGACACCGGTGACGTGACTGATGTCATCGACAGGATAATACACGTTCTTGACGCGTCTTTGTCAGGAAGTGAGTGCCCTTTAGCACAGAAGAGCGCTCAACGTATTCCAGACACCAATGCTACTCCCACGATACATGATAAGCCTGTAGCGGTAAATAATTCCCCAAAATTAATGACCACAGCAATCACTCACCATTGGATGCGGACCACCGCTGTTTAAGTCGACTTGTTTAGCTGAAGGCTTCCAGTCAAGCATTCCCGCCATTTGGTGCCCGTCGTGTCACGTGGACGATCACTAGCTAGCTAAGCGTTCGTCTGAAGGCTTGTTTTGGTCCCGAAATTATCACATAGTTTGGACGATCAAATATTGGTTTTGCTTTGTTTTTGGTACGCAAGAATAATTTAGAGGCTGTGTAAGATAATTCCACCAACTTCTAAAAGCCCTTCAGTGACAGTAATGAAAAGACTGGTACGAAGAAGAGGCGTTCCATGGGTCTAAATCGATGGGCTAAAGTCGCCCCGGAACTTGTGGATCAAGCCTAATCCACAGTGGTAGATAGCAGGTGGAAACAATAGACCACAGATGGCGACGGGCGCCAATGAATGCCGCGATGTAGTCTCCCGCGAAAAGCTAAATAAGAACACTATCAGCCACGTCTCGTAAACCGTTAATGCCCAGCTCTTGCTAAGCTGGGCTCACGCTGTTCCTTGAAGTTTCTCAGAAACGCTTAGTACTAACGGACGCAAAAACCAAAACACCGATTGGTGACTCGAGAATTCTTTATTGTAACACCAACATATAGCCAACATTACAACTAAGGTCTATGAACAAATATTACAATAATAAATCACAATATTACTTCTGACAGTTTTGGCCTGACTTCTTTCTGAACAGCGACCGATGAGACGATGACTGGTGTATTGGTGCCTGCGCGAAAATTCGGGCAGTTGGTTTTGAGCAAACAACCATGAATTGATCGTTCAATCTTCAACTACATTGACAGACACCATAAAGGCCACGCTGTCTACGATGGACGAAAAACACTTACGCCACAGAGGGAGAAATCCATGGCAAGCATGTTTTATCTCTCCGACATGTCACCAATTCTCCAAAAGGTGGAATAATCACCGGCTTCCGATTCCAAGCCCTGGTTCGAGCATAAACTCAATTTAGTCAAATGCGCCTTAGATCAGCTGCTGTCAACAGCGGTATCAGCCATGACCACACACGGCTCGTACAGAATCGGTCAGAATCCTGACTCCACTGTAAATCAGCCGTTATGCCTTCTCAAAGTCGTACTTAATTCAAAATGAGAGAGGGATGCCATTCTAAGCAACTCTCAAAATCTTAAGGGATCAGGCATATACGTCCGTGCCGACTTACTCCTGGCAGATTGCGTCAAAAGACAGTCTGCTGCTCTAGAATTTAGTGAACGGCAAGCAAAACCTTCAGATCAAAGTTTTTCGGGTTGTCAAAGCTTGACGATCCCGGAACCGCTGTGAGTAGGCCACGGAACCACAGGTTGCTACACAAAAACCCGCAGCCTGTTGAACAAACGTACTGAGCTGGGTAATATGATAGACTCCAGAAATCCGGATGTAATTATCATTACAGAGACACGGCTCACACCCCATGTCACTGATAACGACGACAACCTATCAGGCCTCATAGTGCATAGATTGACCTGGCTAAGTCGCAAATGAGGTGACGTAGTCATCTACCTTAAGAATTGCATAATCATGCGCAGCTTCAAATCATCAGCTCACGAAGTCAGTCATGCGAACTTCTACTCTGCAGACTTAAGTTCAAAGACCAAGATATTTACATCATTGCTATATGCCACAGTCCTGATTGCAGTACAGATGACTTCCTAATAGAGAAGTTAGTCTCCTGAACATTGAATGAATCTGGAATCTAGCATTTCACTTGTCCTAGTTCATTCAAGCAGCTTGATGCCCAAGTAACTGAACTTTTCATCCCTTGGTCGGTCCCAAAGGTCAAAAACACTTACCCTCTTGCATAAACCGAGAGATCAGTGAGTTACTCAGACGTAAACACAAATGTTGGAACCTGTTTGCCACACTTGAGACTCCTGAGACCATGAAATTATACAACACCGCTAGGAACAAAGCTATTGCGAAAATCCGCTAATCAAGGATGAAGTTCGAAGCACATCTGACCTAAGGAAATTTTCGAGTGCAAGAACTTCAGGAATAAAACATCCAGTTCGAAACCTGACTATTGACAACGACACAATCGAAGCAGATCAAGAAGCAACTACAGACTACTTCTCTCAAGTCTTTACGCAGGATTCGCCAGTCCCCACAGGATCACCTCTGGCTCTATCAGAAGAACACAGGGTGGACTCCCGTAAATGCAGTTGAAGATTGAACGATCAATTCATGGTTGTTTGCTTAAACCCAACTCTATATATTTCGTGGGAGCCATCAAGCCAGCAGTCATCGTCTCGTCGTTCGCTGTTCAGTGGAAGAAAGAAAACTATCAGAAGTATTGCCGTGATTTATTGTCATAACATTTATTCTTAGACCTTGTTTATAATAACCTTGTTGTTGGTTACATATTTGCATAAGGATAGAGGATTCTCGAGTCACCAATCTGTGTTCTGGTTTTTTCGCGTTGTTTACTACACATAGTTTCTGAAAGTCTTTGAGGGACAGCGTGAGGTCTAGCGTAGTAAGAGCTGGACATTGACAGTTTCTGAAAGTTGGCTGACAACTCCACTGACGTCAACCGAGACATCATGCTTAACTGCCTAAAGGAAGTCAACGCAGGGAAATCAATGGGTCCTGATAATCTCCACCCAAAGCTTCCAAGGAGTTATCAGCTCACATAGCCGGCCCACTGACCAGGATCTTCAAGCCATCTCTCCTAAATCGGGTGTTACCGCGTGGCTGGAAAGACGCCATAGTAATCCACATCCACAAAGGAGGATCAAGACAAAGCCCTTCAAACTACAGGCCTATTAGTCTCATCAGCACTTTAATTAAGACACCGGAAAGGATAGTCAAGAAAAGTATCATGGCATATCTGGAAAACAACAAATTGTTGTCCAGAGCACAGCATGGCTTCCGAAGAAACCTCTGATGCCTGTCAAATCTTCCCACTGCAAGAGAAGGATGGGTCAAATCAAGGGACAACAAAGGACCCGTTGACGTCGTCTTCATAGACTTCAACAAAGTCTTCGATAAAGTTCCCCACAAAAGACTACTCATGACGTTGGAAAGTCTTGGTATCAAAGGCAACTCACGGACTCACATATTATGCAAAGTGAATCTGATATCTTAATTGTGATCCTCTCTGTCTCGTTGCCTAAAATCATCTTAAGTAGTCGTCGAGAAGTTTCCGTAGCATCAGGGTTTTGTTTTTCTATCCTGATGGCCTTTCTCTTGTGGACTACACCTGTTTTTCGGGAATTATTTCCCGGATAATGTAGCTAACCGCCTTCAGATCGTCTGCATTTCAAACAGCTGGACCCATACTTTTATATTCCTCTAAGCTGCAGGTGAGTACACTGTAACTACAGTCCGTAGGTTATGGGGTTTGGTTGGAACCAACAGCCATCGAGACCTCGTTAGAAAGCCCTTTTATTGTTCCTTTCCCACGTCACTTACTTGTAGGCACCAAATAAGTGGCGTTGGTTACTTCCACTTTGTTTTCGCCGCAACTAGATATCAGTCGTACACTAGGCATGCTGTGCTTTGATGTGGCCGTTTCACTGGCTGGTGTTCCATGCTGGCACTACTTGCCATTTTAAATTTTGCGCCTTACAGAAGAAGATTTTGGGCACTCTTTGTCTCTTTCGTATCTGACACCAGGGTGTGAGACACTTTCCGGTTTTATGACTAAGTCCTGAATCGCCATTCTTGGCATCGATTTTTGATGCATGCTTTTCGACTGGGTTTTTCAAAAATTTCTTGGAAATAAGAAGTCCTACCGGCAGTTGGATGAGGACATCCAACGGGCTACTGAAAAATTCGTACATCCACGGAGAATATAACTTACAAAATCTCTTGTGGGCCACTAGTGAGAAACCAGTGCAAACTATGTGAAACAATAGGCTGAATTTGTCACACTGCATCCTACCATCCACCGGAAAGTGGCAGTTCAGTTGTCTGCAGTTGTTAGTCAGGCTCACAACTCTGCAATTTGTTAAGACCAAACAAATATATATGCGTACAAATGGTGAGAGAAAAACCAAGCAAAGACATAAGATGTGAATAAAATGTACATCATGTTAAATAAGTAGGTCAGTTAAAGTGAACTGAAAAGCTTCTGACGCTATTTAAACAACAAAAGCAGAAGTTACTTCACAACAAAAATTCCACTCTCCTTTTTTAAAGCGTGCGGTGTATAATTTTATTTTTTATTATACACACGGTTGAGGATATAGGCTATAACCACATGTTTTCGCACAGTGTATGGGTTGCCGCGTTCACGCCTAAAGAGGCGTTATACACTCATCCTTTAAATAAACGTTTTAGATCAAAATATCACACTTCACCTAGAAGAACATGACTGGTTACTTCGAAGTCATTTGGCTGTTGCCCAATTAGGAAACGATTACTGTAATTATAATAAGAGAACGAATAAAAAGAGATTGATTCGAGTGCACGAAGAATTCGGTCGAGTCTTTTCAAGATAATTGTGGTTACATAGTGAATAACAGAGGTTTTCTAACGCTCTTAGCACTAATTATCTATGCACACGATCTTTATCATTCGAGTCGAAATTCTGTACGGAATGACAACATTTCGGGAGAAATTGCAGTCACTGTACTTCCTGACAAATTTATGTGGACCTTGAGTTATTTAGAAAAGCCATTTCCTAGCTGAAATAACAACAAATCTTACACTACATTTGCTTGAAGATATGGCTGGTTCAGTTTAAATTATGTCGACATTGTGGAGAGGCGGTTAAGTTGCAACCTTTCTCAGTATTTTCCATTTTGTTCAAACAACAATTCTTTGAAATTCCTGATAATTTTCAACTTCGACTAGAAGCCGATCCCAAACAAAGTGTTTTATCCCTTTCATTCGGCAGACGAAGGCTGGCAGCTTCGAATTATTCAAAATTGTGCGTATGGACAACCCGCATAATTAGATAGATATTCCGACAGTTACTGCTGTCTCATTTCATGATGGGAGGTGACACCTTATAACCACACTGAGTTTCACATGATGTTGTATAAGCTTATTTGTCTTGCTTATTTCCACCTGTAAGAATTGTTATGAAGAAGACATTCTGTACGTTTGCAGATTAATTTTGCACGTAATTGTGAAGCTGTACAAAAGCATTTAATATTTGGTGATGCATTGAAAGGTCGTGAAAGCCTCCACGACATTGCGAGAATTAATGTATGCCAACTTGCATTTTGTCTCCATTTTAAGCTTTATAATATGGTAACCGTTAGTGAGATTGGCTGTGGAAAGCCAGGTAGAGCTGGTAAGTTAGTCGCTGAGGTAAGTTATTAAGGCATATCGATTGAAGTGGCTAGGATACATGTACTGAGTCACTACCTTCCTCGAAAAGCAATGTTAGCTGGCATAAAATTATGATGGTAAAAAGCTAGGGAAGGTCGAATCGAAAATCTACATCATAATTTGTAAAGTCTTCGATTGTTGATTTGAACCACTCATGTGGTGAGGTGCAGAATTCTCTGTAGGGGTTCTCAGGAGGCTAAGAACCAGTGATTAAAGACTGGTAGTTTTCAATGGCGAAGATATACTCACTTTTGTAGTCTTCCATGTACATCGGAGCCTCATGATTTGCTATAATGACATTCTTTCTCCCGCATATTTTGTCTATTTATTCCTTTTGGTTCTCTTTTTCTATCTTACCTCTGCTTTTATGTGCTACTTTGAATGTCGTAATGTAGTAATTTATTGTAATAGGAATATTAGTATTTCGAGATGACCGAATTACACGAATCCAAACAAAACACAGAGAGGGCAGAATTCAGGAATTTGTATTTAGCGGAATTATAATGCAATTCATATAGGAAATATATTAACAATCAACAGTAAGTATTTAAACAATACAGAGATAGAAATTGTCAATCACCACATCCGCCACACCTCGAATATCTCCTTGCGTATTTATAACGATGTCTCGGTTTGCTTGCAAGTAGCTGCGACCTAACTGATTCTGTGATATTATTTTCATCAGTATTATCTGGACTTATTTCTGAATTATCTACAAAATCAGGATTATTAGCGGAATCAATAATATTATAATTGGAACGACCTACTTCATTTATTGTCACTTTGTCCAGATGTCTGTTATGAACTGAGTGATCTTTGATGTCTAATATCTTCACCACTCGATTTCCCATTTTTTGTAGTATAATTCCAACAGAAGGTCTATAGTTATTACCTTTGTAATAATGTACATTAGAAGTCGTGGACATCAGATGCTTTTTGAGAATTCGAGATTTGAAATGTTTTGCAGGACTTTCACGGGTACTTGTATGCTCTGCATTCGACAGACGCAGTCTATGCATATGCATCAATTCCTCCATTTTAATCAGTTGCTCTCTCATCTCATTCAGGTCTTTTCGTGTTTTCGACAGTTCACATTGTAACTCAGCTACCTCATTTTTGAAAACAGTTGACACTTGAGTTGCCGAACTTGTAGTGGAGGTTTTCATTGGATTAGCTTGAGTATTTTGAAAGGTTGAAAGACACATTGACTCCATTTTACTAGACAGATTGGGAGAATTATAAGAATGTTGAGCAACATAAGTATTCGAACTTCTGCAAACAGTCTTGATGTGTCCAACTTTACCACATTTATGGCACTTAGCACCCCGAAAACGGCAAGTGCTTCGTAGATGTAACTTTCCACAGGAAAAACACGGTTTAATGTTTTTGATCTCTCGCTGCATTCTATTACCTGTGGACGACGGTTTGGATTGCTTTCCATGACCACTTGTATTTTCGACTTTAGAAAGCATAACATCAGACACTGACGTAGTGGGAGCAGAGTATTCATTATTGACATCTTCATATGTAATACATAAATCTTTAGCAGTTTGAAAGGTACAAGAAGGAATCTGAATTAACTCTTTCTCTAACTTAGGAATATTGATTCCAGCAGCAATTAGACGATCACGTAGTTGAGTATGCAGCTGATCTCCAAAGTTACACTTTGAAGCTTGAATTTGAAGTTGAAGAATGAACTGTCGAATCTTCTGGTTGGGAGCACGAACCAGTTTGTTGAATTGAGCCCTCTCTCTGGTCTCAAAAGTAGTTATATGGAAGTGATCTATAAGAAGTTCACGGAGCTTAGCATATGGCAGAGAAATTGGTTTATCTGGAAACGCCAGATTCTTCACTAGGCTATATGCATCAAGCCCAATAGCAGTGATGAAATGAGCTGGTATTTTGTCATCCCGAACATTCTTGGAAATGCACCACGCATCGAAGCATTCCAAATAATCAGCAATCTCTCGCGGAGTAGCATTTATAGGAAGTTTTCCCAGGTTATTTAGTTCCATCGCGACGCCAATTTGTAGTAATTTATTGTACTTGGAATATTAGTATTTCGAGATGACGGAATTACACGAATCCAACCAAAACTCAGAGAGGGCAGCAATCAGGAATTTGTATTTAGCGGAATTCTTATGCAATTCATATAAGAAACATCAACAGTCAACAGTAAGTATTTTAAACAATACAGAGATAGAAATTGTCAATCACCACACGTAACTACAACTGCCTCATTGGTGCAATGTCATTGTACTCTATGTCTGGCTGCTTTTCAATGTTATCAGGTGTGTTAGTTGAATTATTTTAATATTTCATGTATGGATTCTTGTATACTTTTGAGTAAATAAATACTATTTATGAAACTTTAACGAGGATGATCCGTTCTAGGATCTTTCCTTATTTTGAAATCCTGTCACATCTATACTGCACCCATTTATCCAAAATTAGCCTGTAACCTATAAGCTGCTCCCAGCTTACATACCTGATATCAATCGACTTCACTACAGACATGCATGTTTATGAACATTTCTACACCTCAACATGATAATCTGACTGGAACGATTGTTGCTTGAAGTTTTACTATGACAAAAGAGTACGTCGGCCAGTGATAAGACTGTCGATAGTTTGAGGGATTTCCACTTTTATGAAGATCTGGCAGTGAATGTGTACGATTGGGACAACAGTCAAATATGTGCTTCGAACGACCATAATTACAGTTAAGTGTACTTCTAATTATGAGAAAGGTAAATGGTTTGACTTTCGAAACAGTACATTCAGACTTGTTATAGTACACTCTTTCGCCATAGATAAGTTTTTGACGTATTACCCTAACTTTATAAAACCTGTCACTACTGAGATTTATGTGTGACTGACCATAAGCCAATACTCGTTTGGCCTCGTGGCTCTTTACATTATCATTTTTGAATTTTGAAGAGCGCACCAACTTGATGCTGAGGAAAACGAGGGATTTTTAAACTCTTGTATCCCCCTGACTGCAGTAAATTTAAGTGTGGTCATTAACCTGTCGTAGCTAGGATAAAATATCTTATAATCCATAAAATATTCATTAAAATGCACAGGAATATGCCTGTAAGATGATAAAGTGACCTATACCACTACTAACATTGACTTATTAAGAATTTAAAGTTAACATGGACGAAGAACATCCCTTTCAGTAATTTCTCATCAGGTTCTTGCAATTATAATATATAATATTTATTGTCGTTACAGTAATCATAGCCAGTTAGTTATGTGGCGGATACTTTTATTAACGTAGAATAACAGATTAGCAGTTATGGGGTGACAAAATAAATAGTCGTATTTGTGTGACAAACGTACTAGGCTGAAATCGATTACCAAAATATGGTGGAATGGGAAACAATGATGGTGGTGATTAGTCATAATAGATTTGTAGAGTGTGGGGTAGGAAAAAGTTGACAAGTCAGTTCAAGGTTATATAAAGGTGTCGTGTTAGTGGCAAGTGCAAAGTGGTCTGTATCAAAGAGGAGAATATTAAGACTGCAATGAGAGGTTCATCATGAAATAACGAATATGTGAAATGAAACAGTTGGAGGCATATATTGAGAAAAGAGATAATATCACTTACCATAAGTCCGGATAGCATAAATGGAAAATTCGATAGTGCTGAGAGAATGTTTGAATGAAGGGCATAAATTATGACGAATAATAATAATAAACAAAGAGGAAAACCCACGAAGTTAATGGGAAAAGACAACCTTGGTGAGAAGATGAAACCTTAAACCAAGTCTGGCCATGGTGTTACTATCTCCTCTTAATACATACTATTTTGTACAAGCCGGTCACGTGACATCTTTTATAACCCTGAAATGATTTGTCGATGGCACAGTGGTTAGGACTCTCGCCGACCATGCACATGGTTCGGGGTTCGAGCCCACGCCGACGCACACTTGATATCTATGGTCGGCCTGCAAAATTTGGGCTACCGAATTCCACACTTGTACCAAAAATACAGTATAGAGTCAAGTTGTAATCAAAAATAAAATTTTAAAAAATAACCAATATTCTACTAATCGTTTAGGATTAATCACCACCATTGTCTCCCATTTCACTGAAATATTCTGTAATCGACTTCAGCCTAATACGACGTTTGTCACACAAATACGACTATTTATTTTAACAAAGAAAGAAGAAACATTGGCTCAGCATTATCTGGATCCATTTTATTTCGACGGTTCTCATCAGCTGCGTACAACCTGAATTCCTTAATAAATAAAAACTTGGACAATTCTAACAAACTTTTGTGCATTAGCAGGAACATACTGTCAGAGCGTCATAGTGAAATAAGGCGTTCCAGTTTATAAGGTGTCTAAAGTGTTACGAAATATATATATATACCTTGTTAGAGAGAAGTTTCTTTAAAAAAAATTAAATAACAGTTGTGTTGTTGGGGTGGTAACAAAAAAAATTAGTAATAGTTACATGATTAGATAAGAGAAGATCAAAATTTCGGTGCACATGAGGTCAGATGAGAAGTTGATGATGTAATACTGTGAGCGGAACTCAGAAGATCAAGAGAAATTATCTCTTAAGAGAATCAAGCGAAAAATAAAGTGGGGGAGGGGGTTGGAGTGAAAAGATAAGTCAACAAAATTAGAAAACAAAGAGTAACTAAGAAGTGAGTCACCAAGGTAAATGAAGTCTAACAACGGATTCTTTTTACAAGTATGTTACAACTTTTCTGTACTTAAACTTAATAGTTTATTTAGGATGTAAGCAACTGAGCTGATGACAAGCCAATGAAATAAGCAATGATGTTACCACAGTCTTCTGCACAGACAAATGTTGTTCTTGATTGCAATTTCTAGGATATTTACTATTGATGTTCAGTTATTTGCTTAGTCGAGGGATAAATAGGTCATCTAGTAATGGATGTTATGTCTTCCTAGAATAGTAAGTATCTAGTAGAGGAGCTGAAGAGTAATTCAATGGTGCGAAATGTTGTCTAGACCGCGATCATTTTGTAGATGTATATGCCATGTATTCTAGCAGTCCTGCAAAACTGAAGCATATATATGTATGTATATATAATACCATTTGAAGAAAGCATTTTCTTGATGACTTGTGCTTTACAGAAGTATTTGCCATATTGTCATGCAGATTCCAGGGGATGAAGGCTGTTGACAGTTACGCATGATACGCCCTATAGTGTCTATTCTCCAATGCCCAAAATACTGCTGCGAGTTAGACCACAGACAAATCAAAACGCCAAGTTGATCGTCCATAATACGAGATTCGTTTCGGGATTAGAAACTTTGACAGACGACTAATGGTTAAATAGCTACGGCTAGTGTACAAACGACCGAGCGTAACACAACAGCGTGCCAAACGGCGTCGATAACAGACGGTAAACCTTCAGATTAACCAGTCGAATTAAACAATGCGGGGGGTGGGGGAACACCCAACGTTAAATGATTGATGAAGTAGGCTTATTATTTTTAGTGAATCGCTTTCCACGACAGGATCACTAAGATGGCTGTTTTTTTTATTCCTTTACGTTTCCACTGGAACACATAGGGCTTCACACTACAGGCTTGAAGCTTCTGTAGCAGTGGTGATTATTTTTTACAGGATAGGGTTGATAGCCTCATGCCCAGCCTTCCCTCTTCACCAGTCTTATTACTGGCTTACCGAGGTAAAGGAGTGCGTTTGTGACCGGATATCGAACCCCGGACCCATGCGTGGTCGGCGAGCACTATTCATCAATGCACTTAATCACCTCACAGTAATTTATTTAACCCTGATTTAAATAATTAACGCAAATAATCTGCTACTCTTAAGGTGAACAGTTCACACACAAAGACACATATATTAACATTTGTTCAGAACAACTTTATGTTTACAAAATAGTCTATATATCTGAGCATTCCACATCCTCTTGGTGGCACCTCATGAAAATCAATCTATTGTTTTTGTACTCACAGTGTGGTGTCAGCTGGCTACTAGCCAAAATTGGTAGACAGTATTTTACGTCAATATTTACATCCTCAATATCTGTTCGTGAGAAAATATGAACAAAGAGTGATTTTGCGTAGGCGGATACAGTTAGCATATAGATGATATGACATTCAAGAAACAGCCACAAACAGGTGAAAGATTAACTTTCAGTGATAAACAACCAATCAGAAGACTGTGTTTTTCTGCTAACAATAATCTATAATAATGTACATGGAAATATATAAATATGTGTTGATTTCCTTAATAAACGATCTGTTGCCTGGCCCTTGTCTTCTGCTTTTACAAGAGCATTGCTTAAGTCGAACAAAACTGTTAGGTCACAAGAACAACAGTCTCTATGGTGGACACAATTTGTACTGCTGTATTTCATTTGAAAACGTTATAAGTACATAATGACTACTTTTATGAAATCAAACAAATCAGATGGATATCAGGAGATTCAAGTTGCCCACCCCACCTCCCTCAAGAAGTACATCAGTCGTATAGACACAAAAGCACAATTCGAACGCTTATACCATCAACTCTACGACCTAAAACCCTTAGACAAAGATAAAAGAGGATGACTAAAATCCAAACTCGTCGACAGAGCTAACCAATAGCACATATCACTAATGGATGAGCAGAAAATGCTGACCGAAGAGCATAGAATAGCTCTGAAGAAACTATATGAGAACGATGACATCGTCATATTTAGGCCTGATAAAGTCTCTGGGGTTGTTATAATTGATATGTATCCACATATATATATTTATGTGTGTGTATGTTGGTCTCTCTTTCTGTTCGCTCTCTTAGTCTGTGACCATTTCACTTTGATGAACCTGTCTCCTTTAACAATGTACATTCCCCTTATATTATATATAATATGAGTGTTTGTTGACAGTCCGTTGCTTGGTGACATATATCCATACATGGTGGTTGTTGATATGTCTGTTATATTTCGCTATGTATATGTGGATCGATACTTCATTATAATTAGCCATTCATGTTAAGACTGTCTAATGATTGTTCACACCCTTGTCATATATATTTCGCTCACACAATTTGTGTGAACTACTTTACTTACTTACCACTTTGGTGTGGGACCATTTATTTTCGTCTCCTTGTGTTTGGACAATAGAAGTATCATCGCAAACCTAGTGGTCTTCTGATTTCCGCCTTTTTGCGTCAGGACTATTAGTTTCTCGACCAGACCATAACAATAAATTTGTCGACGAGTACATAACAATAATGAACAAAGCCGATAATATACATAAAATGGTGACAATTCTGAACGACACAAAAGAATTCCAGGTAGATAACAAAAAGGATTCCACAACGTCATTTAAAAATGAAGTAAATAAATGTCATAAAGAACTTTTAATGGAGAAACTAATCAATAACGAAACATACAATGAACTGAGATCATAGGGAATAATAAAAAGACAGTTGAAGTGGAGAAAAGTTTCTTTTCGATGAAGTCACCGTCAACTAGACTCTACATTCGTGTATTTATAATAAATGCGAGGAAACTCCCAGAATAATTTCCGGTCAAGGGTCAAATTAATAAAATTGAAATTAGGAATTAAAATGCCATAATAAACAGGGGAACAGATAGAACTCAAACAAAGTAGCATCATAATTAGTGAGAGGATTGACATATTGTGCGATTATGGGTGAGAAATGTAGAAATAACAAAATAGGCAGGATGTTTGGATATGAGTATACGGTAGAATAAATAGGGATTAAGAAAAGCTTAAAAATAACATGAATAAGCAAGAAGTTTGGGAAAGAAAGGCAATGGGATAGTCACTATTAGAAGAATTACCTGTTTATGATGGCCATTGTAGGGTCAGTGGTAGGACGTACTTCTTCTGGGTGTGAAATGAAACCAAAAGTTGCACGCTTGCCGTTTATGTACGGCCTACCAAAAATCCACAATGCAAATGTGACCTTGTGACAATCCTGTCAATGATTGACTCACCGTGCCAAAAACTAGCTCGAGAGTTAGTTGATTGTATAGAGCTGATTCGAATTAAATTTGCAGCCCATAGCCTCAAGGATAGTGTAGTAATTTATTGTAATCGTAGTATTAGTATTTCGAGATGACCGAATTACACGAATCCAAACAAAACACAGAGAGGGCAGAATTCAGGAATTTGTATTTAGCGGAATTATAATGCAATTCATATAAGAAATATATTAACAATCAACAGTAAGTATTTAAACAATACAGAGATAGAAATTGTCAATCACCACATCCGCCACACGTCGAATGTCTCCTTGCGTATTTATAACGATGTCTCGGTTTGCTTGCCAGTAGCTGCGACCTAAAAACTGATTCTGTGATATTATTTTCATCAGTATTATCTGGACCTATTTCTGAATTATCTACAAAATCAGGATTAGTAATGGAATCATTAATATTATAATTGGAACGACCTACTTCATTTATTGTCACTTTGTCCAGATGTCTGTTATGAACTGAGTGATTTTTGATATCTAATATCTTCACCACTCGATTTCCCATTTTTGTAGTATAATTCCAACAGAAGGTCTATAGTTATTACCTTTGTAACAATGTACATTAGAAGTCGTGGACATCAGATGCTTTTTGAGAATTCGAGATTTGAAAAGTTTTGCAGGACTTTCACGGGTACTTGTATGCTCTGCATTCGACAGACGCAGTCTATGCATATGCATCAATTCCTCCATTTTAATCAGTTGCTCTCTCATCTCATTCAGTTCTTTTCGTGTTTTCGACAGTTCACATTGTAACTCGGCTACCTCATTTTTGAAAACAGTTGACGCTTGAGTTGCTGAACTTGTAGTGGAGGTTTTCATTGGATGAGATTGAGTATTGGGAAAAGTTGAAAGACACATAGACTCCATTTTACTAGACAGATTGGGAGAATTATAAGAATTCTGAGTAACATAAGTATTCGAACTTCTGCAAAACAGTCTTGATGTGTCCAACTTTACCAATTTATGGCACTTAGCACCCGAAAACGGCAAGTGCTTCGTATAGGCAACTTTCCACAGGAAAAACACGGTTTAATGTTTTTGATCTCTCGCTGCATTCTATTACCTGTGGACGACGGTTTGGATTGCTTTCCATGACCACTTGATTTTCGACTTTAGAAAGCATACATCAGACACTGACGTAGTGGGAGCAGAGTATTC
>OX235265.1:94070040-94272117 GCA_944472135.2 Trichobilharzia regenti
TCTCTATTTACTATACGTTTTTGTTTGGGAATAAGTTCTTGGTAGGTTTTTCTCATTCCAGAGTTCTTTGTTGTGCATTATTATTATTCTATCCTTTAATTCCTTGAGGAACATAGAGCTTCAGCTGAGCATCTCCATTGCCTTCTGTTCTCTGCCAGAGTTTTCACCCCGGTCCAAGTCTGGCCACATGCTTTGATCTCCTCTTCACATGACCTCCTCCAAGTCACCCTTGGACTGACGACCAACTCGCCGCTTCCCTTTCGGGTTCCTCTCGTTGTGATGTCACTTGACGGTTTCCTCAGAGTATGGCCAATCTCTCTCCATTTCTTCCTGCCTATTTGTTTCGCAATCGGTTCCTGATTGGTTCGCTCCCAGAGATCCCTGTTGCTGATCTTTTCTGGCCATCTGATCTTGAGTATTGAGCGGAGACAGCTGTTAATGAAGGCCTGAAGTTTGTTTGAGATGCTCTTTATGACTCGCCAAGTCTCTGATCCGTATAGTAGCACTGACTTCACATTGGAGTTAAAAATCCGGATCTTATTTTTCATGCTGAATGCTGTTGACTTCCACACAGACTTCAGAGTAATGAAAGCTTTTCTAGATTTCCCGATTCTGGCTTTGATATCCTCGTCACTTCTTCCTATAGTTGAAACGATGCTTCCCTGGTGGGTAGGTAAAAGAGGTTGTTTCTTTCGGCTTCCTCTCATTTATACTGATTGTTGTCTGTTGTTGTCGCTGTTGGTGTTGGCCAGGAATCCTCATCACCTTTGTTTTATCTACGTTAACCTGAAGTTCACCTGAAGAAAGGAATTGTTACATTAAGATAAAGTTCAGAGAAAAGCAACCTTGTTTGTTGCTCTCCTTAAAATCGGAAAACAAGGAATAAACAATCAGAACAACACCAGCAAAAGTAAAATAATTTACAGTAAAAAGGGCAACAAGCGACAACAACAATACAATGCAACAACATACAATACAGTTAAGCACAGTTAACTAAAATGATACCACAACCATAGACTCACTGACTTGGGCCAACTTGAACATAGAAATCCAACAATATATACATTTACAAATATGAGTTAGTGTTAAAAAGTCACAAAATGCCAAGCATTTAGTTATAGGTATTAGTAGTCAACAAGATTATATCCACAGGTTAAGTGTTCGAAAGTATACGGATTGCAATAATTTCCAAAACTTCGTGGTGAAAAAAACCAGAGAAAGGAGAGTTTTATTTAACTAAGCAATTGTATCGTACGAATCGAAAATCGCGTTTGCTGTGCCTACTTTCTGACTATCCACCTGATCTTGACTATGAGACCACTGAAGAGAACTTTTGATAAATGTCTACAGAAGGCCATTGGAACTGCTTTCCTTGACTAGCCAAATCTTTGAAACACGTAAAAGCCCAGATTAATGGAAGTTTCTAAACCTGGAAAAAGAGAGAAGTTTTGAAGTTGCGCTAGAGACTTTCCTCTGACAAATCAACCCATCGGTCACAAAAAATTGGAAGAACACAACAAATGTAGAAAGTTAAATTATTATTCTATAAGATCACAGAGACGAAATAAAACTCGATGGCCAAAGCTTTTGGGAAGCCAGTCAGCCTGTATTTTTTTCTTCTATAAAAGGGGAAATATGCATGTGTACGTGGAATGTCCTCCCAAACTTTGAAGCTGGATAGTGTAGCTGCTTAGATTGCAAATCGAAATTATCAAAATAAGCGGCAGAAGAAGCTTTCAGAATCCAGAGCTGACTTACAGCATCCATCATATACTTGGCTAATTTCCTGTTATGATTGATAAGTGATTTATTTGCGAGGTACTAATAGAGCTGTTGATAAGCTACACTTTATCAGCACTTACTTTATAGCTCTGGGTAAATTTATCCATACTTTAGCTTCTCAGAGGCGTCGGTAGCACAATGGTAAGGACGCTCGCCGACCATGCACATGGTCCGGGGTTCGATCCCCGGCCGACGCATCCCTTTACCTTGCTAAACCATAAATGATGCTGGCGAAGAGGAGAGGTTAGGCATGGAGCTAGAAACTCCATACTGTAAAAATAAATACTGCTACCGAAACTTCAAGCCACTAGCTTGAAGCCCTATGTTCCACTGGGAACGTAAAGGAAAAAAAATTAGCTTCTTAGAATACTGAGTCCCCAACATAATAGTCCAGTGGTAACGTCTGTGGATGATGCACTAGGTCACACAGGTTCTAATCTCTGAAGGAACATGATTCCTGTAGAGGTTGCCAACAAGCATGATACCTAAATGCAGAACTTCCTACCCACTGCCTCCAATAATTTAACATCAGTTTCACTTACATCACATTAGTCAGTCAGTTTAGTAATGATAGTGCTTAATCTCAAGTAATGGAATTAAGTCGGTATCAATAATAGTAGCGTATCTATAACAGATAGACAGTAAGTAAACTCAGAGCAGATAACTTTGCACTAAAGTCTCTGACATGTGACTTGTGCGTGAGTAGTACAGCGAACTACACACGTGGTCTGGCTTCAACTCCTGCCTAACATCCCGTAAACAAGGAATACTGGTTGTGAGGCTCGTAAAACAAAGAATTGCAGCTAATGAAACTTTCAGCTACAGGCTTAAGGCCCCATGTTCCATTTGGAGCACAAAGGAATGAAAATGGACGTCTGTGATTGCGTCACTCAATGGTGTGTTCTGATCTATAGGGGAGAGAGAGAGAATTTATCCCTCACAGTTCTCTGATAAGCCAGTACCTATTGCCACCACCTTCACCTAACGTCATTGTGTACTGGGAGAGTTATTCACAACGACTGATTCCAGTTATTTCCAGTTACCTTTATTGTCTCAGAAAAACAAGATAGTTCTTTTTTTCTCTAACTAATGAGTTCATTCAGGACTATGTGATATATAAAAGACTGTATAGAAAAAATGATATCGCCTCATTTTCTAGCTGTATTCATTATCATTTCTTTTCTTAACTCCTTGATTAGTTTTGACCTTTCATATACATAACTAACAAATTTAAATAAATGCTTAGACGATTAGTACATTGTGATTTGTATTGGAAGAATAATAAAGGAATAATTTGCATTAAAAAGTAGAAACACAAATTGATTTGATTAAGAATAAATATCTTCATTGTAAAAATTGGTAGATATTCTTTTAGAGATATTCATTCATTCAGTAAAAAGTTTGAGCATTGTGGATTAGATCAAATAAAGTATAATTATATTTCAGTAGTTTATACACAATGATAAGTTTTGTTATTGACTATTACTCAGCTCATCCTCTCTCGGTAAAACGAGGATTAATACAAGGTCTTGCAGATAGAATACTCAGACTTACAACAGCACCAGAGGACCAGCGTAAAGAAATAAAAGTCCTATTCAAAATGCTACTCGAAAACAACTACCCTAGAGCATTTATAAAAGATAATATTAAAAAGAGAAAAGAGGGCTAAAACCGGAGAATAACAAGAAGGAAGAATGGAAAAAAACAGTCACAATACCATATAAAAATGGTACATCAGAGGCAATACAAAGAAACCTCAAAATATCGGCATTCGAACAACCTTTAAACCGACGAATCTAATCAAAAATAAAATAAATCAACTGAAAGATCTCATAAAAATGATGGATAAAAACAATTTGATTTATAAAATATCTTGTACTGACTGTCCAACCAAATATGTGGAGCAAACGTCCAGATCACTCAAAATAAGAGTGAATGAACATAAACGCCTAACCAAAGGTCAACCAACAGGGACACAAGCTTACAAAAATCTTGAAAAAAATTCATCGATAGCTACGCATGCATGGGACAGAAACCACAATATCGATTGGGACAATGTGTGTATTCTAAAAACAAACATGAACAAATGGAAAGAAAGACTCATAACAGAATCGATATTCATTAAAGTCACACCGGATACATGTAACAAGGGTAACTCAGTACAACTATCAAAAACTTAGAATATATGAATTGAATTTTTGATTTCCCGTCGATTGATTGGACCGAAGTGCTCGGTCTCAGGTTGACATGTCGGCTTCTTGTGCAGATGCTTCGACGATGTCTGGGTATTTAATTAGTATACAATTGGTGGATGGTGGCTAGCAGTGGAATCCAGGATGCGCATTTCGTCCTATTTGGGACTCGTCAGCTGGATGTACCTGCATTTCTCAGTGAGTGATGATGTTCCCACCGAGGCTCGAACCCAGTGCCCATAGTTTCAAACGCCAAAGCGTTATCCACTAGACCACTTGGGCCACCACTCGTGGCCCAATTGTAAACTTGGAATATAATTCTAAATACAAACACATGAATGAATGTGGAGTATAATTTTGAACACACATATGCACGCACAAAACATGAATGAGCAAAAAAATAATAATAATGAACTATATATTTGAGTACAAATCATAAATGTGTGAATAAAACAATTCCAACAGTGGTGTGAAGACGGGCAGTAATTTTGCTCGAAATATTACCAATAACAAAACTTATCATTGTGTGTAAACTATTAAAATATAACTATACTTTATTTCATTCATTCATTCATTCACCTATTTTGCTAGCTTTATGCTATTCAGCCTCTGAAACGCATTTGTGTGCTAGTGGCAGAGCAGTAGAATGCTCGCTGACTACTCAGGTGGTTCGAGGTTCAATCCCCTGCCGACTCACTCGTTTACCTCGATAAGCCAATAGTAAGACTAGTAAAGAGGCAAGGTTGAGCATGAGACTAGCAACCCCATCCCGTAAACGTTAAGACGACTGCTACTGAAAATTCAAAGCTCTAGAGTGAAGCGCTATGTTTCACTGGAACATAAAGGAGTAAAAAACATATTCAGGTTATCACTTTATAATTTAGAAAGGCTATAGGTTTACAACAAATTTCTCGAAATTCCCTTTAATATTGTCTTCTTCTTGTCTTACTTCTGAGCATTGGCCTGCTAAAAACTGCTAAAACTGGAGTTGCTACAACCTATGTAGCACACAAAGGTTGAGAGAAAAAGATAAAAGAGGTCAGAAAGAACTACAATGTGAAGAAATGTAGAAAAGGAAGAATTGCAATACGGGAAAACATGACAATTTAAGAATCCATTAGAGGAAATGCATCTGAGATAGTGAGAAGAGTCTGTAGCCATTGGTTTTCGTGGCTCATGTATCCCAACCAGGCGGTCTGCACCTCTCACTTGACCTAATCCAGTTGTCAAGGAATTTATGAATTGATGCGTAGTTTTTATTTGACTATTCATAACTCTTTCTTAACCTAACTCTATGTGGGGTAAAACTGCTTGTTAAGGAAGACTATGGCTTAGCATGTACAGCACATGTCCTAGACAGCTCAGTCGATGTGGTTTCACAATTTCATTGACTGACTTCTCTTTCTACACCCAACGACAATATTGCGCACCATATTACGTGAAGTAACATGGATGATAAGCCGTAATGATTTTAAGTCAGAGACGGCTAGTCTTTTTCATATCTCCCAATCTCATGGGCCATTCCTCACAAGCATAAAGGAAGACAGCGAGGACTGCTTTAGATTCTCTCTTCTCTGTTTATAAGACTGGAAGGAAAATATAAAGCTGGATAGTCAGTGTGGTGATAAACGGGAAGTGATATTTCATTCATTAAATGATGACTGAAGTGATATAATGTCCTGTTTAGCTGTATCGTCAAGCAGCTCAGTTGGCACCCCCCCCCGAAAAATATACCACTGCTCAGATTTTCACTCCACCGTCAGTTGTCAACAAATGCTTATTTATACTTCATTTCTATCTAGGCTACTATCAGACTGTACAGCGCACCAATACATTTTCAGACGGCGCAGGAGAGGAAAAATTAGCTTGTGCACTGATGGTAAGCATCATACCAAAGTATGCAGGTGTACATTGGTGATGAAACCAGTGCGCATTATTAAAGAGTTCGAAATTGAAGTAAAATAGCTGGTTCGTGATGGTCTGAGTCTTAATAATTCACTAAGTAAACTTGTGCATCAATTCTTTCGCTGTCAGAATGCTCAGCAGCCACTCATATAGTGGTCTACATTTTGAATTTCAGCCCACTTACTCCCAAGCCTTAATAAGCCAGTAGTTAGGACAGTAAAGATGAAAGGTTGAGCGTAAAGCTAGCTACGTCACCCTGTAAAGCATAGCAGCTGTTATGCCACTGAATACTTAAACCTCACGACAAGATATTCGTTCCTATGGAAACGCATAGGAATAGGAAAAAAGAGATGTTGATCTACCTTTTATTGATCTAAGATTGCGATTTCTACATATCCTCAACAGATATGGTACAACCACTTTTGTATTTAAAGCCTTGTGAATTTACAGTTCCTGTATTGAGTGAAAATACTCTGGTGTGTACTACTGATAAGATTTATCAGTAGTGTATGTGTAAAGAGATGTTCTCCGGCACAAAAACCTCAAATAGCAGGGGGATACATTTGATGCCGGAGAAATTAAATGATACAGAGTTATGGAGAGACATGGGAGACGTCAAAAGAATGCAAAGAATGCAAAGTTCAGAAGTACCACAACACAGAAGATCTATGGAAATGGTGCGTTGAGAATAAGGTGTACATAATTTTGTTATATAGAGATAACAAATACTAAACAAACATTCTTTTGCCAAATCTTAGGTCTCCTTCCATCACAGACCTACCTCGAACTGATCTAAGATTGCGACTTTTCTCTCTGTCCTCAACAGACATCGTGCAACCATTTTTTATTCCAAAGCTGTATCAATTACAAATTCTTGTGCTTAATGTTACTGTATTATTTTGATGGGACACTAGTCAGTAACTGGTGTATTACGCAAACTTGACTGATAGAATTCAGCCTGCACCAAAAATAGGAAAACTACTGTCCAATCAAAAATATCCAATACAGTCCTAGAGGAGGTCATTGGTGGGCTTGCATAGCTGGCTAAGTGCTAACGTCTCTGACTGCAGCACTACGTGCCCCGGATTAAAATCTCAAAAAGGACATGAGTCCCATAGAGGTTGCAGATACGCCTTGTTGATGGGTGCCAACAAGCATAAAACCTAAGTCGAAGGCTTCCTGCCGAATGCCTACAACCGTCTTATACTAACACTTATTGTCTTCTTTTCTTTACCAATATGATGTTGAGCGAAGATACTTCACTAGTAAAGTATCTACTAAAATACTAGAATAAAGAAACTGTGGTGATTGACAATTTCTATCTCTGTATTGTTTAAAATACTTACTGTTGACTGTTGATATGTTTCTTATATGAATTGCATAATAATTCCGCTAAATACAAATTCCAGACTTCTGCCCTCTCTGTGTTTTGTTTGGATTCGTCATCTCGAAATACTAATATTACAAGTACAATAAATTACTACAGAAACCTAACAAACGCTGAAATAAAATTTCGTTAAGAGATTTGTTAAGTTAAATAACCCGACACCGAACATTACTTTGAGAGAAATAAAGAAAGCGTACTCATTCTTATTATTTTTTGTGATTAAAGCTTGATTCCACACCGTATTTTTGGTACAAGTATGAATTTTTAGCATGTGATATCGGTAGCCCAAATTTTTCAGTCCGACCATACATATCAGGTGTCCGTCGGAAGGGGATCGAACCTCGGACCATGCGCGTGGTCAGTGAGAGTCCTAACCACTGTGTCACCGACGCAACAATTGCTTACATAGATTATCCTGTTTATTACATAATATGTTGTTTGAATGATAGGAACACACATAAGCAAGTTAATGACTAAGTAGTCTAGTAGGGTTTTTATCAGAATTCTGGGTTCATTCTATTATAAAATAATTTCAGAAAAGATGTTAAACTAAAGAAGGATTGCTTGTCAATGAAATAAGAATGATAAAAAAACATGGCTTTGTTGACTTTCGTATGTTTCTGTGAAATTCAGCGTCCAATTCAGAGTGCTCAGTGATTTTGTGAGCCACCTAACATGATGACCGCATTGCCCACTCGACTAATATCAATCAAAGAACTGGACACACGACACTAGTTATTACCTAGTGTTTGACCAGAGTAATAATACAGTCTTTCAGGAAATTAATCGCAAACCTGAATGACTAGCGGCAATCTGGTGATATGTCTTTGTCCTGGGCTCCCTGCCGATTACTTCCAACCTTCCAATAACGACAGTTTTCCTAAGGTTAAAATGAGACGAAGAATAGTTGAAACCTTTATTTGATAGGTTTAAGTCTTAGTGCCTGCCTTTGTGAGGTAATTTTTTCGCAAAAATCTAAGTGTACAGTTGTCTCATTTTCGCCATCTTACTATTTGGATGATATACACATGGAAACTCATATGTTTTATTACATTTTATATCTCAAACATTACAATATAATAAGTAACTGTCTTTTATTCTCTTGAATGTTACCTGTATCATATGAAGACAAATTTATTCAAATCACGTCTTCTTAATGGTTAAGAGAATTGTCATGTCAAAAAAAAATATTTCCAACAGGCCAGCACAGACCTCCATGAACACATGCCTCTTCACTCCTAAATGGAGATCAGATGACCAGTCAGAAAAAAAATTAATAAAAAGGAACTTCATCAGAGAACTAACTAAGAGCCTAATGCCCCAAAAATGGAGACGTGTGTATTTAACATATGCTGTGGAGACCGTTGAACGACATCAGAAATCAAGCTCTGATTGGAACCCGAATGAGAGTGGATCAAAGGGTGAGACAGTGAAGACAGGATGAGAAGGGAATAAAAGCTTATGGTCATCCATGAAGCCATCTAAAGGAGACAGAAGAGAACAACGCAAAATGGAGATGTTCCATTAAAGCCTAAAGTTCCACTTGTAATCTGCCGATATTATGATATTATTATCCTCTTGGGTTTCTAGTGGAACATAGGGTTTCACAGACACATCTCCATTTTGATCTATTTGGTGCTATCTTCTTCAACCGGATTTACGATTGACCATAATCGCAAGATCTCCTCCATGTCACCCTAACACTGACGACCCACTAGTCGTTTCCCATTGGGATTCCACTGGTTCTGTGAACTGGCGCGCGATGTCATTCGTCAGTTTCCTCAACGTATATACATTTTCTCCCACATATTTGCTAAGCAATCGTCTCTTCGTTTGGATGCTGTCCATTACCGTTTGTGGTTGTATATAGAAATCTTCCTTCTTCTCTTGTTCCGCGTTGTTTGTAGCATTGTGAGTAGCATGCGATAACTATGAAATACCTTCCTTTTGTGTTGAATCTTGCTGTCATGATTCTGAGTGAGGAGCCTGGCTCCTACTGCATTAGGGCTTTGGCTGCCACTGATGACATCACAATAGGCACTCACTGCCTCAGCGTGCTCGTGGTTGTCGTCTGGGTGGCCAAACCAAAGTAGATTACTGACTCTCCAGTTGATAATTTCGACAGTCCACATCGATTCCTTCTGCTCTGGCAGGTTCCCAGCACTTCTATGCCATATCTTCGCATTTCTTTGATTACCTGGAAGCCTTCCCAGTCTCGTACATTGCATACACATTCCACATCCCCATTCTTATTCTCGGTCCCATCGAGAGAAGACACACTGACTGACTGGCTTCCCCAAGGCGGGCTTTCATCAGCCCAACGTGTCATTTCACGTCTCCGATTCCATCCAGTCAGAAATAAGTTTGGTCTTTATGGTTTCCGTATTTTTATTATTTTTGTTGTGCGTTGAGGTTTCTATGGCAGGTTGATTGATTTAGGCTCTTTTATGTCTCTCTTATTTGTATTCTATAGTGAACACATTCTTAAACATACTTGGCTGCCTAAATTATTAACATTGGTGTACCTTTTTTGTACTATACTCTATTCCTCCTTTTGTTTATCTACTGGTTCCGACTATATTAGCACTATGAGTATTACAAAATTGTCCTGTCATTAACCTTCATGTAATACTAGTTTTGTGGTTGTTTTCTGTTCGGCAATATTAACTGACAATCTTGACTGTGAACGACATTATCACCATTTGAAAAAGTGTATATTATGCAGGATTACTCACACTACCACTACTAACATCACATTAGATCTGACTATAAAAACCCTGATTTTTAATGTTGTTCAATCAAATTAACGGATCATCTCAGTGATAAACATTCTTAAATATCATTTCATAACTTCTAATATGACTATAGCTTTACTGTTCACCACGCATAAACATATCATGGCTTCCACTACCCAATACTGAGATATTGCTTATTATAATGTTTATTTTCCTTTCTACTTCTCCGTATTTTTCCCCATTTTTTATTGTTTTCGTGTTTCTTTTTGTTGTTGTTGTCTTTATATTTATTTTTTCGGAATACTCCTTTTAAATGTTTGATAAAATTAGATGCAATTCCACACTGTACCACTAGTACTGTTTCTGGAATAAAACAAAATTATTATTACTGTTATTTTTCAAGTATTGGTTTTGTAGGGATTTTGTTTGATTGCATGGAGGATTTAATCATGAGCTGACATCAGTTAGAGAACCACTGGAAAACCTGGGAGTACAGCTGTCCAGTACTCCCAGGTTTTCCAGTGGTTCTCTAACTGATGTCAGCTCATGATTAAATCCTCCATGCAATTACTGTTATTATTATTTTGTTGTGTAGTGTCGCTAGCCTCACGCCTAACCCTCCCTCTTTACCTGGGCTTGTGATCGGCTAGAGAACTAGCGATCTAGTATATTATTCGACGTTGAATCTACGGATACATTAATATTTACAATGACGAATATTGTTTGTCACAGGGCTTAAAATTATTTTATGTCAAATTTGCTTCGACGTTATTCTAAGGCGATGCAGTTGTTTATTTTGTCAAGTGGATGTTTTGTCACTACACTTATGAATAATGAAATAAGTTCACACACACACACACAAATTTCACCAAAATAAGTAGAAATTCTGTCTATACTTTAGATGATACATGATTTTAGGTGATGATTAGATGAAGAAAGAGTTGACAGAATTAGTGAGAGATTACAAAGAATAAGGTCAAGTGGCCTATTGTGATGAATTAAGTGTGAGATTATAAGCATCTCATCATTATCACTATTATTATCATACTTATAAGTGAAAAATTCGCAGCAGTTTTCATCTGACCTCGAATAACTAGTGTTATCGAAAAAGTTGATCTTTACTCAAAACTAAGAAACTATTCCCGTCGTATACAGACTGTAAATACTCGATTGCTACTTGTCAAGTAACTTCGTTATCTGGTACTTGACATGGCCTTATAAATCAGTTAGAATAACGCGAATGATTTGCGGTCAAGATTGGAAACTCAAGAAGATGTGAGATTAGCTAATCAAATATAAGCAAATACTGACATTGTAAACTTTTTTTTCATAACACAGTATTAGAAGATTTTACAATCCTAATAAGGACAGAATTTATTACTGCTGTTATTATAATCATTACAGAATATTCTCTCAATTACATTGAAACGATTGGCCTTTCCTAACCTAATGTTTTATTTCACTGAGGTCGGCAGGTATTCGGATTCAGGAGCCGCTATCCATTACTATCTATGATACATCTTTATCCTTAGTCATTATTGTTTGAAACGATTCATCCAATATTCAAGCCCCACTGGGATCTAAAACTACACACTCAACTTCCAGATACATTCACCTCAGTACTGCCCAAATCAAAAAAGCCCTTGGAAATGACGATACCAACAATGAGGGATCCAAATCATCAGTAGTGATTCCATACAAGGAAGGAACCTCGGAAGCCATAAGCAGAATTCTTAGCAAGGTAGGAATAAAAGTGGCATTCAAACCCACAAATTCAATCAGAAACAACCTTTGTCGGTTAAAGGATAAATCCGGTGGAGCATTTAAAACAAAACAATTTAGTTCATCTAATACCCTGCTAGAATGCTTGTCAGATCAAATGCATAGGTAAAAGTAGTAGAACAGGGGCAGTCAGTCAGACTAGCCGAACATAGAAACTTAGCAAAATCTACATTGGTTGACCCGAATAAGATAAAATATGTAAAGAATAGTTCAGGTATACCACTACAAACAGTTACACACAACCGTACAATAGGATGGGATGGGATAAGATGACAGTTTTTAAATTTAATGTCACAGGTGGAGGGAGAGATTAATAACAGAAGCTTTGTTTATCGGATCAACTGCAAACACGTGTAATACGAATGATTCAACAGCTGTCCAGGCAGATATATGGAAAATCCTACTACCCCTACGACAAATAGAAGAACAAAGAAAACTATAAAACTCAAGTTTCAAAGTCATTTGATTATAATTGATATGATTCTGAACAATAAATTTTGTTCGAAACGTCATCCAGTAAATAATACTGTTTCACGTGCGATACATCTAATAAAAATCTAATGTTGAATTACTTACTACCACAGTGCATAAGTTTTACGCATATATTAATATGACCTTTTGGAAAAACCTTTTGGGAAGCACACTCCAAGTTACTGAGTCATAAAGCAGAACTGACCTGTCATTAGTGTTAAAAATTCGAATCTTGTACTCTATGATCAACGTGGTTGATTTCTAAACTGACTTGAGGGCAATAAAGGTTGCCTTGCCTTTCTGATTCTGGTTTTGACATCTTCATCCATGCCGCATGTAGTGGAAATGATACTTTATGGATAAGTGTAGGAGGTAACCTCATTCAAATCTCTTCTATTGATGGTAATTGGCTCTGTCGTTGATCGACGATCACTTCCATCACCTCCGTTTTATCTCGATTCACTTGGATTCTTGTCTTCTATGGCTGCCCATCCTGCCAGCTTGCTGGTTTTGGCCTAGAAGTCTTCGAGATTTTGTGATATTAAAACAAATCTTCCACGCGCGAATTCCACACCTTCCAGAGTTTTCTTATTGGTGGTCAAGCGTATTCCTGTCTCATCGCTCCTCACAGTCTAACGCATAATCCAGTCCTCCACAATTAGGAATATCATCAGTGATAATAGGCAGGTAGTCTTTCTTATTCCTGTTTTCACTTTAAAGGCTACTCAGAGCTTTCTACTTTGAATCAATAGATGGGGCTGATATGCATTTGGGGTACTGCGTACTGCTGAAGTACTTCCAAATTATCTCACGGTCGATGCTACTAAAGACCTTTTTGTAAGTCACTGAAGTTGTGGTACAGATTTAACTACCATTCTGTTCCCATGATACGGTGTAGAGCTGCGATTTCATCCGCACATGATTTTTTTTTGGCAAATCCACCTTATTTCTGCCTTCCTTTTTGTCTTTTGACTCAAATGACTAATTTTACATGCGTAATGCTGTTCATTTGATAACCTAAACCAAACTTCTGTATGATGTTCACGCTTTCTCAATGCGTAAAAAATAGCATTAGCCATATCTGCATATTATTCAATAAATTAACTTAGTAGATGAGTTGGACGGCTTAACGAGTGACTGGAAAAATATATAACCGATAAGAACTCAAAAATGCTTTCACTAAGAAGAAGTTTCTTTGTGTGTATCTCTGTTGTCTATGTGTGTGTGTGCGTGAGTTTCCACTTTTGGAATCCATCTATGTATGTTTGTATGTATGCATGAATGTGTGCAAGTACAAAGTACGATTTTACGATGACATCATTGTAATAAATTGAGCAATAATAATAATAATCATAATCAAATCAATTTAAGGGTAAATTGTGTCCGATTATTATTTTTTTCCCAACTCTACGTTTTTTCTGACAATTTTCTTTTATGTATGCGTAGGGATGGAAGTAAAGAAGATGAGTTTATAGGCGTATACAGACAGCCAGGGGGGGGACAGAGAGGGTAGGGGCCAGTGGAACATAAATGATCGTTTATTACTATTATTGTTATTATCATTATTATTATTTACTTAAAAGAGATTAGAAGAAGTCGCTTAATTTATTTCCCATTAGTGTTTGTGTCTGTGTCTGTGTGCGTGTGTGCGCGCGCGCGCGGAATGCATTTTATTCTTCTATTTACGTTTCTTTCATCTTTCTTGCCTCAATTCATTATCTTGTTTGTTTGTTTTTTCCCTACTTTTATGCGTTATTGTGTATTTTAGTATACGTATGTGTGTGTGTGTGTGTGGCATGTTCAGTTCCCCTTTATTCTCTCTATCACTAACTCTTTTTTGTTTATTTTATGTTAGGCGAGTCAAATAAAGGCGTCTTTTATTATTACTATTATTATTATTTCAGCGATAAAACTTTCCACCTCCCTGAACGTACTTACGAAATCATTACACTTTGATGAATAAATGCATTTAAGTAGTATGGCATGTAAGTTTATGTGTGTATTCGTCGTGTGTGTGTGTGTGTGTATGAGTGTGTCTCTCTTCAGTTTGAGTAAATGCTAAGTCTTTTGACAGAAGTAAAGATAAGTAGAACTTAGTGGTTAGTGGTCATTGTAATTTTTCATTATTATTATTATTACTATCGTAAAATGATTGTGAAAGAATTTTTACCTTAATAATAATAATATACAATTGGTGGATGGTGGCTAGCAGTGGAATCCAGGATGCGCATTTCATCCTATTTGGGACTCGTCAGCTGGATGTACCTGCATTTCTCAGTGAGTGATCATGTTCCCACCGAGGCTCGAACCCAGTACCCATAGTTTTAAACGCCAAAGCGTTATCCACTAAACCACTTGGGCCACGAGAGCCACCTCTTGTGCAACGGGTCATATTAATTATTCAATTGAATTTTTGATTTTCCCGTCGATTGATTGGACCGAAGTGCTCGGTCTCAGGTTGACATGTCGGCTTCTTGTGCAGATGCTTCGACGATGCCTGATACTCGTCATATAGGACGAAATGCGCATCCTGGATTCCACTGCTAGCCACCATCCACCAATTGTATCCTAACTAAGTACCCGGACATCGTCGAAGCATCTGCACAAGAAGCCGACATGTCAACCTGAGACCGAGCACTTCAGTCCAATTAATCGACGGGAAAATCAAAAATTCAATTCAATAATAATAGTAATAGTAAATCGAAAGTAAATACTCATTTAGCTTTATTTTTGATTGGTCATTCCTCCATTTTTCTAGTCACTCATTTAATGGTGGTAAGTGGTAAAATACAAGACGCTTGTTTTGTCTTGCTGAATGCACCAGTGGATGATTCTGTTCTCGCTGAGACGCGAAACATGTGTACTACATAGAATGACCAGTCTTGGGTTCAAGTCTCAGAAGAAACATCGTCAGTCATGCTGGGTCAAGTACATAATAATAATATAACTTTTTACTTTATTCCAAAAACAGTACTAATGATACAGCAAGGAATTTTCAGCATTCAGTACAATATTGCATCTAATTTACTCAAAACGATAAAAAAATTAACATTACATAATAATAATGATAACAAAACTTTGTTATAGGAACTATGTAGGAAATTACAGTATGCGATAAGGGAAAAAATATGCATAAAGTGTAAAATTATAGTAATAATAGTAATAACAACTAATATAAAATAGCAAAGTATAAATGAAACGATAGAAAAGGTGATACCATAAAACTACAGAAAGATGAACAATGAAAGAGTCGATTCACTTTACTAATTACACAGTAACTTATATGTTTCACGTCTAACAGTGTCTTCATCACATACAATACGGGCTAATTAGGGTATTGTAGAATTTCTGTACTTAGTTGTGCTAGTATATAACTTCTTATATTAACTTCTCATCCTACCTGATGAGATGCAAGGGTATAGTTGCGAATAAAGGGGGTGCAGAGGGGTCTGACATTATGGCCTTCGCCTATTTTGTACAGGAATTTATGTGTCTCTCGACTATAGTATTGGCGAGCTGACGCAGTGGCATACCGCAAGGCCTACTCACAGCATTGAATACCTTTCGTTATATGGTATAATCTTTTTGAGAAGTACAATCGTATATATATGGATTTATGAGGAAATTATATCCGGCGAGGGAATTAGGTCAAAGGTGTGAATACATGAATTTTTTTTTTTTTTTTTTTTTGATTACAGCTTGATTCCACACCGTATTTTCGGTACAAGTATGGAATTTTCAGCATGGATATCGGTAGCCCAAATTTTGCAGGCCGACCATAGATATCAAGGTGTGCGTCGGCGTGGGCTCGAACTTCGGACCATGTGCATGGTCGGCGAGAGTCCTAACCACTGTGCCACCGACGCACAATGAAATGGTAATAGTAGTATGAAATGCAATTAAAATATTTGTGATTATAATCATGGTTTAATGTCAAGTGGCAAAATAATCATTGTCATACATGGAATAACACATAAGGTGTATAGATTTTGGAAAGAGGTAGATAATTATAAGATTAGTGGACGAATATAAAATGTTACATAACACGGTGTGAAGTTTGATAAGAAAGAATTCAATATTGTAAAAATGAAAATATAAAAATTAATAATAATAACTTGACCCACTTGACATTTTAAACCGAAAATTATTAATTTTTATATTTTCATTTTCATTATCAAATTGCACACCGTGTTATGTAACATTTTATATTCGTCTACTAATCTTATAATTATCTACCTCTTTCCAAAATCTATACACCTTATGTGTTATTCCATGTATGACAATGATTATTTTGCCACTTGACATTAAACCATGATTATAATCACAAATATTTTAATTGCATTTCATACTACTATTACCATTTCATGTATTCACACCTTTGACCTAATTCCCTCACTGGATATAATTTCCTCATAAAACCATGTATATATATATATATATATTATGTATATATGTATATATATGATTGCACAGCATGATAATAAATTCGTTGAATAGAGTCTCTTCTCTGAATATTGTGTTCTTTTTTGAGAAGCCCAGGAGCAACAGAGTACAATAGGTAAAATACAGGAGTTTACAAACTGTAGAAGTAAAGGTTGGTTGATACCTGATTGTCTATCCAGATGATCGACGTTTATTAGGAGGAATTCAGCCTCTTGGATTTCAATACTAGTGGCCAGCAAACAAGCTGCGGAGAAAATGCCTCAGACAAATTGGTTTATGTTATTTGAGCATCACCACCAATTGCCAAAAACATGAATAATTATATTGAACAGTTGTGGTTTCATTAGATTCTTCTTCAGGCTGTGCAGTTATAAATCCAGAAGACGACATGTAAGCGAACAGTGTTATTTCTAGTTAGCTCTTATCAGGCTTAAATCTAATACACGTAAAAACCCTAAATGTGAACCAATCACGGTGAATTGTCACTAGGATGATACAGTAGTTATTATAATTGTGCATTTAGTCACAATACTAGTAATAATAATGATTCTTTTTACGAGATTGACCGTGGAATTATATCAGTTAGAGAATTTTTTTTTAATTTTTGATTTACAGCTTGATTCCACACCGTATTTTTGGTACAAGTATGGAATATTCAGCATGGATATCGGTAGCCCAAATTTCGAAGGCCGACCATAGATATCAGATGTGCGTCGGCAGGGGATCCAACCTCGGACCATGTGCATGGTCGGTGAAAGTATTAACCACTGTTCCACCAACGCCCAGATTACTTATTGTCCATTCTTAATTACAAGATTCCTGTTAGCCACAGGATGTTGGGACTTACAGCTTCCATGACCTAATTCAGAATAACCACTGAAAACCAGGGAATACTGTACAGCTATTTCATTCTAGTTTGGAAATCATCGGCAGTACGCAGTATGTAATGATAACACTGAGGAGACTGGTGAATGACATAAATAAACCAGCAGTCCCTCCAGTCAAAAGCATATATGTAACGATGACCTGGTGTCAACCAGAAGGAGAAATACAGGAGATAATGTAGTGTGGAAATGAAAGCGTATTGTCCGTCATGGGCTAGCCGAAAAAGAATTGAAAGAAATGAGCGGAATGGAAATACGCTGCTGAATTTCATTAATTCACCCATAACTTACGGGAATAAAAATGGTAATAACCATTCGAACGGGAACTTGTAAAAAGGAATGTTTCTTGACTTAGAAATTATTATAATTTTATTCCCTTGTGTTTCGAGTCGAAAAGTGGGCTTCAACAAAAAATTTTCACTATATCCTATTCCCGCAGTTCATTTAGGCTTGTCTCACAATTTCCCTTAAGTATTTATCCCTTCTGCATAAGTTAGAGTCTCTGTCGTTCATGAACGACGCCTAACTTGTTGTTTGTTATCCGGCTTCCACTTGAGCAACGGCCTGGTCTGGGGTGCCATGTCACCCAGTGTTCTCCAGGCGTGTGTTCGATCCTTCTCATTTTCTCCCATGTTTTTGTTGAACAATAAGTTCTTGATTGTTCATTCCCACAGTTTCCTGTTGCCACTTCTCTCTGGTTTACCATTTGGTTTTCAGTATAGAGCCAGAGAAGGCTACTGTTGATGGGATTCCTCAGTAGCCTGCTAGAAATACTTATTGTGCAGGACACGTTTTACACCCATAAATGGGAACTAACTTAACATTGGGGTCAAAATTTCGAATTTCGTTCCTTACGCTGAGTGCAGCAGATTTCCAAACTGATTTCAGAGTGATGAAGTCCGTCTTCCTTTTCCGATTCCGCTTCGCCATCCTCATCTGTGCCGGCGTTTGTAGTGGCCCCTTTCACATTTCTCCCCTTGCGATGGTGATTGGTGCTGGTTGTTGTTGTTGCCGACGTTTGGCTCTCTTCCTCATCACCATCTCCACTTGAAGTCCTGTTTTCTCTGTTTCTCTGCTAACTTTTGCGTGACATCAGACATCTGGAATATCTTCATTTCGACAGTGATTGTTGAAATGAAGATATTCCAGAGTCTTATTATCGGTACAACGTATTCCCCTTTCTAGCTCCCCAAAGTCTACCGCAGGAGTGAGTCCATCGTCATTGAGAGTATCATTGGTGATGGCAGATAGCCTTGTCTTACTCCTGTAAGCACTTCAAATGCTGCTCTCAGTTCTCCGTTATGGATCACTTGGCGCATGGTACTGTCATAGACCTTATATATATATTTTGCATAATCTTTCCAATGTTGTGACGAATTTTTTCAGTTTGGCGGAACGGAAGTATTAGATAATAGGTGATATTTAATATTGACTGAAGAGATGAAACATCTGGAATAAATTTAACTAATGAAAGGATAAAAACAAGTTACAAAAAATTGGTTTTTCACTGTATAATGATACTTCCTTTTTTTCTGTTTTACAAAACTGAAGTCACTTTCGCTTGTATCATATTGTTCAGATCATTTCTTTCTTATTCAGGTATATGGTAATCATGTGACAACAACTTAAGTATTTAAAATTGTTTGAGGAAAAGCTTTGCAATTCGACAGAACATATATTTGACGTCACAGAGCGGAGAAAATATTTTAAAAGAATTTCTGGAAGGACATTAGAGAATTCTAAATTATTAACCTTATTATTAGGAGTAAAAGAAAAGTGTGTGTGCTAGTCGTAATTGCTAATATCCGTTTCAGCGCTAACGTAGACTGTTGACTGTTTTTTTTAACAGATGGAGTAACTACTCGGAAGCCTCAGTGTATATTCCTTTCTTATATCTATCCTGAAACGGAGTACCAATATGAATCAGAAGGTCTGAGCTGAGTCAGGCTGTTGGCACCGATGATGACCACATCACCAAGTGGGTGAAAAAATTGTCTAATGTTAAGATAACTTTGACAACACGAGCCAGCAAGTACTACCCATTGACGTAAGCGATAGGTGACTGCTCATGCCAATCATGCTAATCCCATATATCATTGGAGAGGGAATAGAACTATCTTTTGAATTAATTCCAGATCGTTCGTGAACAAGATATCCTAAGAGTTTATTTAAGAATCCCGTTCAAAGATGGGTAGTTTGGTCGTGGTTCTAACGTCTACGGTAAATAAGAAGTATTCGGTGATACTTAGTTTGAATGAGATCTGTCCTGGACCAGCAATTAAACTAGTGTCTTAATTCTTTCACTTATGTTCTTCTTACTATTTCCGTTATTTGTACCATACTCCTTTGTCTGTAGCTGCAGTTGGGAGTTCGTGTGTGGTGGTGCAGCACTAGAATGCTCATTAACCACACAACTGTTCCGCGGTTCAATCCCCAGACAACGCACTCCTAAACCTCTCCAAGACTGTAAACAGGGAAGGTTGGCCGTGAGGCTAGCAACCCTACCCCTTGAAACTAAACACCGCTGCTACTGAAACTTCAAATTTTGTAACTTGAAGACCTACTCTTTCTTTTGTATGTATTAGTTTCAACTTCTCTCCCATTCATCCTAAACTTTTGCTTGACACTCAGTAGGTTATGCGTGTCATTTATGAAGCAGAAATACAGATAAGTTCTTAGTTGTCATTAAATGTTTTTCAATATTAAACTTAGCTAATTTCCCAGTAGATTGTTTGTTTTCGTGACAAAATAGCATACTGATAGTGAACTCAATCTACCTATGTTATCTGTCCAACAATTTGGACGTGATTTCCCTGGTGATAAGTCTATTTTTATGTGTATGAATGAGATGAAATCCAAAATGAGCTGAAATCAATTTAAAGGTAAAGCTTTCATACTTGTAATATTTCAGAAATTTCTTCAAATTTTAAATCTTTGGGACAAAGGCGATCAACTGCCATTTGCATGAGTAATGCTGTCGGTGTGTCCTGTTTTCATCTGTCATTTGTTTTAAGAGGACGAATTACAGAGATATTATAGAACAGGTTAACTAAGGAGTTCAGGCTTATTTTTTCTGTGCTCTAAGTTCCCGTATCCATGGGGATGGACATAACCTCACGGGACCTTCAAGTAACATCACAAGCTGGTACATTGAGCGGGATGCAAATGAATACAGATGAATTAGGTATCTTAGAGTGATATAGTTACAGCCATTCGAAGAGGAATGCTTAACGCAGCTGAAAGTGTTGAGTAATAACCAAATACAACACAGATGGGCTTTTGACATTTCTGATACTTTAGAGCAAATATTCGTGATGATTAGATCATCATTTGAACTTACTTATTCAGAAGTAAATTTCTATACATCTGGTGACATGCATCTGGTTGCATTCTGTGAAGGGTAGAACTGTCATTAAAAGTTCTACAACAAGATGGCTATACGCACATTTGATCATTTCACAGAATACGTCAAATAATTATTCAAGTGTTGGTTCGGAGGGATTTGATTGTTTACAGGATTTTCATCATCAGCTAACATTAGTTAGAGAACCATTGGAATACCTGGGAGTACTTGATAGCTGTTTCGTCCTTGTTTGGGTCTCTTCAGCAGTACGCACCCACCGGGATTCGAACTTAGGACCTTCTGGTTACCATTAAGCCACTGGGATCCGATCCAATAGCTCACGAATTCTGACTTCTGCCAATTCATGACATAGCGCGACCCTAGCCATGGCTGGCGTACTGCTGAAGAGTCACAAACTAAGACGAAACAGCTGTCCGGTACTCCCAAGTTTTCCATGGTTCTCTAAATGATGTCAGCTCATGATGAAAATCATGTCAATAATTATTCCGTAAAAGTGTACACCTTTCATGTCAAATAATTAACAGATGCTCTTTAGTTGTGCTTTAAAGTCCTGGGTATTTACATTAATATTTAACTGATCAGACTTACATTATTGCTATTACACTGTAGTTTGATAATTAGCTATGAGAGCGGGTAGGTTACTGATACAAGTCTCTCAGAGGTGATAAGTTTTTTCTATTTAATTTAAATCAGCCTAGTTGTCGAATACTTGTAAGCACAAATTACCCGATCACAGATACTACCGGTCAATTTCTCACCGCACGAGGCATCTGTTTCTTAAAAGCTTTCAATTAATTCGCCAAGAAAACGTTGTATTTTTTATTGTTAAAGGTACAAAAAGGTCACCTAGTGAAAGAGATCAATCAGTTTTACAGAATGCCATGGAGAAATCTTCAATTCGGCGGCTTTTAAAGATGACTGCATTATTCTCTAGTCTCAGAATAAAACTGAAGAATAGTTATGTTGAGGTTGAATAGTCTAAGAGCTCACCTAGTAACTGGAAGGTCCTGGTTTTAGAACCCTGGTGGCCACGTGCTGCTAAAGAGTTCCCGAACTAAAAGTTCTCCAGGTTTTCTAATGGTTCACCACCCATGTCAATTCGTTAATCCCACAACCAGCCAAATCCCTGTAAACCAACACTTGATATATAAGTTATGTGATATAAAAAGTCTAAAGATGACAAAAATTGTATGCAGAATTCCGTTGGGGACATAGACGTTTGAAAGAAAAAGACTCCAGTGATTTTTTTAATATATAAATTGGGAGCACTAAGAAGAATCTATTTAGCCTGAAGTATGACTGATTCTCGATAAAGTTTATTGTCACAGAAGATATTTCTATCAAATTTCACACTGCCGTTAGGTTGAAATCTTAAATTCAGCTTCTGAAAGCTCTGCATAGTGTCTTCAGTAAATCCATTCCACAGTAGGTGACTGATGTGCTGTAGGGGTATATTTCATCATAATATTGTTATCATTTCCATGGGTTCCGAGTGGAACATACAATGGCACATCTACATTTCACCTTCTTCTGTGCAGTCTGCTTTAGCTGCCCTGAGGGCCGTCCATAAGGCTTCAATTTCTCCTCATTTGGTCTCGTCCGTGTCATCCTTCGACTGACAGCAGCTTGTCACTCATAATCTTGATCCTAGTCGAAGGTCTTCTTTGCGTATGATGTCACACAATGGTCTCTTCAAGGTGTGTCCAATCCATTTCCTTTGCTTTCGGTATTTCTTGTTGACTGGTTCGCTTCCCACCAGATTTCTTGGTCACTTATCCTTTCCAGAACCAGTTTCCTGGTGATCACAATGAAACTATCGAAGAAGATAACTGGAAAGATCTGTGGCCTATCGAAGAAGTGCCAAGTTGTTAAACTACAAAGAACCACTGATTTAACACATATGAAAATCCAGACTTTGTTTCTTATGGAGATTTTCAGAATAATGAGCGCCTGTCCTGCTTTTCCCACCCTAATTTTTATCAATAATATTAGTGATCTGCTTTATTACAAAACACTACTTATAATACGGCGTGGAATTTTCAGCATTTTTTACAACTTTTATTATTGTTTTCTGTAATTTCTAGAGGTAAATAGGGCTTCAGCCACACGTTCTACATTGCGTTCGCTTCTCTGCTAACGTTTTCACCTGACTCTACGTCTGCCCACATATTTTCATCTCCTCTTAAAATGACCTCCTCCATGTCATCCCACCCTCACACTGACCACCAACTCACGACTTCCCACTCGGGTTCCACTCGATTGATGGGCTGGCGTGTGATGTCACTCACTTGTTGGTTTGTTTTCCCTGAGTAAAAGAGAGTCTTGGGAATAGACTGCAGATTTGAAGATCATGAAGGGTTAGAGAATAGAACTATGACAGGGCATTTTATGCTCAACTTGATTTGACATCTACATTGAGGCCACCTGTATGTGAAACGCTACTGTCTAGGATAATGATGTCCAGTTTATGTAGAGTTTTTTTTCTCTGTCTGATGTTTTCTCCACATCTGACTACTCATTGTTCGCTGAGGATCTAGTCCAGTGCAACGAAAAATATCGTGGGTGATAGCAGACAGCCTTGGCTAACTCTTGCTTCCCTGTGCTTTGTATTATGCAACACTTGCTTTGTGGCTTGATCTTAAAATAGCTGTTTAAAAGGGCCTTACTTAGTGTCGAAGTAGTTTCCTAATTACTTACCGATTGACACTGTTAAAGGCTTCTTCAAAGTCGATGCAAACTAGTTACAGAGTTGACTGCAATTCTCTACTCTGTTCGATATTGATTTGTAGCATTGCAATCGGTTGTCCGATTAGTGGTTTCATTGATTTCATTGTTGTATACGTTTATAATTTGCACAGATATTTTAAATATTCAAATGAATAAAGTTTTGCATTCTCAAATTAAACGATTCTAAACATTCATTTTGTTTGGAATAACGATATCACATAAAGTATATAAAGGAATTGAGTATTTCTCCTGAATTACTCTTTTCTCTTGCAACTCTCCTCATTTCTGTAATGTTTTCAGCATTCATTTAAAAAAAAATCCACCAAACATAAAGTAATTTAACTGATAAAATAATTTACTCGACATATAAGAAATGTAGCAGTAAAAATCTTAAATTTACAAGTATTGGTTTTGTAGGCATTTTGTTTTATTTGGTTGGAGGATTTCATCATCGGTGGTATAGCGGTTAGGAGGCTCGCCGACCATGCATATGGTCCGGGTTCGATCCCCGGCCGGCGCACTCCTTTACCTCACTGAGCCATAAATAATGCTGGTAAAGAGGAAAGGTTGGGCATGGGGCTAGCAACCCCATCCTATAAAGATTAAACACTGCTACAGAAACTTCAAGCCACTAGCTTGGAGCCCTATGTTCCACTGGGAACGTGAAGGAAAAATTATTATTATTATCACAAACCAACATAAGTTAGGAGACCATTGAACAGTTGTTTCGTCTTAGTTTGGGACACTGCGTCAGTATGTACCCACCGAGTTTCGAACCCAGAACCTTGATAACATGACAATTTCGTTTTTATTACAGAAACAGTACTAGTGGTACAGTGTGGAATTTTCAGCACATATCTACAAAACTGCGTCTAATTTCATCATACATTTAAAAGGAGTATTGCAAAAAAATAAATAAATGTAAAAAAACACAACAAAAAACCAAAAAATGAAACACAGAAATAACAAAAGATTGCAAATAAAAATACCAAGTAGAAAGGAAGATAAACACCAATAATGAAAAAAATATTTCAGTATTGGGTAGTGGAAGCTATGATATGTGTGTGCGTGGTGAACAGTAGCAGCTATAATCATCCAAGAAATTATGAAATGTTCTTAAGAATGTTTATAGCCAAGATGATCAGTTAATTTGATTGAACTACACTAAACAATCATAAAATAAACATTTCAGGGTTGTGTTTTTTTATTGTCAGCACTAATGCAGTGTTTGTTGTGGTAGTGTGAGTAATCATGCATAATACAAAAAGTTTAAGATGGCGATAAAGGCGTTCAAAAACAAGATTGTCGGTTAAATAGTGCTGAACAAAGAACAACCACAAAACTAATATTACATGATGGTTAATGACAGGACAATTTTTTAATAATCATAGTGATAATATAGTCCGACCCAGTAGATATACAAAGAAGGAATAGAGTAAAAGTGCAAAAAAAGTAAGCCAACGATAATGATATCAAGTAACTAAGTATGTTTAAGAAGGTTGTTCACTATAGAGTACAAATAAGAGAGTATAAGTGGGAAATAACAAGGGCCAAAATTATTTTATTAACAACAAAGCAAGTTATAGGTTTCACGCTTAACATTGTCTCTGTCACTTAGAACACAGGCCAAATATGGTATCGTTGAGTTTCTATACTTGTTTGTATGAGCATATATTATTTTGTACTGATTTCTGGTTCTACCTGATGAGATGCAAGGAGAGAGCTGAGAATAGAGGGGGTGTTGGGGGTCAGAATGTATGGTTTTAGACCATTTCTCGCATGTATTCAGATGCTTATCCACTAATGTAGTGACGAGTTGACTGAGTTTTACACCGCTAGTCCTACTAACTACCTTCAACATCCTTCTCAGGATGGTACAGTCCTTTTTCAGTAACCCAGGAAAGACTAATGGTGAGCAGTAAAGTAGAATAGGTAGGATACGAGAGTTGACAAATTGTGAAAGTAGTCTACGAGCTCACTAGCCTTGTAATCACATGGTCCTGGGTTCGAACCCTGGTGGTGGATAAGTCCTGATGGAGAGTCCCAAAGTATTGGGACGAGACAGCTGTCAGGTACTCTCAGCTGGTTTTCTAAGTGGTTCTCAAACTGAATTTAGCTCATGATGAAATCCTCCAACCAAATCTCTTGAATCCCAATCATGTTTTTCAAAAAAAAATAATGGTGTTCTGAGGGGAAAGAGCAAAATCAGAAGGAAGAAAAGACAAAACACGATAAAAGTTTTGTGATATACACATTAAACACCAACATACACCCATCATGTAAAACACGCGTTTTCTAACACGTTTTGAAAAAAAAACACTTTTTCGATTAGCCTGTAGTTTGTCATAAAAAAACTCACCTTGCCTATCATTTAAACAAGTCGTAGACGAAAGCCTTAAAAAGCATTATTATGTTTTCTTCAAAATCTTAACTAACTAAGTCTTTAGTGCATGTTTTATTTAACTGACAAATGTTGTTATTTTAAATGCAAACAACATCGATTTGTCTTCTTTGTTTGTTTTTTTTTCGCTTTAAAATAAACATGTTTTCAAGGCGCGAATTTGAATGTTTCTACATACTTTGCTGACGTTTTTTTTCTTCAGTTTTTGTCTGATGTTTATTCACACATGTCTTTTAAATAACTAATTTGTAATAAAAAAGATGACTTCAAACAGAATAAGTAATCAAAAAAATACAAAAATGACGCTTAACACATGATAGAGTGTCCTGAAATGTACAACAGTTGACCGCTGTATAAACTGTTTATACAATATGATTGTTTAAACATCTAGTCAGTTACATGTAACCCAGATGATTAGTGTTGTTAACGGATTTTCTCTACACTGCATGTGTGTGTATGTGTACTATTCAAAATGTGATCCACTATGTATCGTTTCGTTATACAAATTAACTAATTTTCTTTTGCGTGACTTGATTTCGATTTCTCGTTAACTGAATTGGTTGGTATGGGGCGGGGGGGGTTCGATTCCCAGTAGGGACAATATCATTCAGTGGAGATGCAGATACGTGCATCTGATGAGTCTTAAAGAGAGTGAAACCCGTAGTCAGGATTCTGTTGATAACCAGCATCAAATAAAATATTCTTAGTCCATTCTAATCACAAAAAATTTAAACGAACATTTACGTCGAGACATATTAGAAAATGATATTGGTTTTACTTAAGTGTCAGTGTTCCAACTGTAAAGTCTTCATCAGTTTGTTCAGTTCCTTGTCGTTGCGGGTGGCCAGCTGCACGTGTCACAGGTGGCGTTGCTAGCATATTTAAGCAATTCAGTGGCCAAGTACTCGAGAATGGTTGTCAAGTGGACGAGGGCTCCAGCACTGACGCGTTCATTGTAGTTACCCTCATGCAACAGACGATGAACACGACCAACTGGTGACTGAAGACCATCGTGAACTGATCGATTTTTAGCCTTAGTGCGACACCTACCACCTTTGCCTCAAGTATTCATGATTGCACATTAAAGCATATAAATGTGTACTTCTGCACATTCCAGTTTGTCCTTAACATCTTTTAGCCTTCCTATTTCTCAAATGGGTAAAACTTGGATTGAAGTAATTTTCCGAAGTATATATATATATATTTCTGAACTTAGAAAATGCATTTAGCGGAAATATCAAGAGTGAATGGCATTAGAACTCGTGTAGCCGAAAACGAATTTTTCTCAGTGTTATATGGTAACTACTATACATCTACAAAAAGAATCTCCTTGAGTTATTATCAATTTTTGTCCCATTTTTTTCCAATACGTTTGAAAGCGGTGACTAGATGCAAAAATTAGAAGCGTTTGAGTATACCTATGGTATCTGTCGGTGTTGATCTAATACACTTTATGTGTGAAGCAGGTTGAAATTCAAGGAGTGTAGTTGAAAACACTGTTGTTCATTCACGGGTTCCTTTCTAAATGTTACTGTGAAAATTTCTAATATTAAAAACTCATTGAAAAAGTGGCGGTTTGTGCTCTTTAGGTAGACTGTATCATTGTATAATTACTACTGGTCCCTTCGGTTTCGAGAGGAACGAGAAGTTAAGCAACACATTTCCATCGTATTCTATCCATCTGGTTCCACGATTACTCATAAGCTTTGATTTCGTCTCCACATAATATCCTCCATGCCACCATGGGTTGCTCTTCTTGTAGCTTTCCGTTTTCGTCCTACTCGGATGTCACTCAACGGCATCCTCTGATGGTATCCAGTCTGCTTCCGTCTCCATCTACATACTTATTGAGTAATAGATTCTTGATTGACTGCGTATCGTTCCTGGTCATCTGATCTTCATTATTTAGCAAAGGCATTTGTTGTTATTTTAAAGAATTCAGGTAACTGGTTAAAATCGTCTAGTTTGATTCCAAGTGGAATGCAGAACTTCACGCTTTTAGGCTGCAGAAATACCTACAGTTGTGTCTACGGGGTGGGACTGATGGTCTGCTACCAAACCTTCTGTGTTTTCTGAACTTATTTCCGGCTATGCAAGGTTTCGGAGATCCTTTTCCAAAAATACAATCCGGACATTAAAAAGGCCAACTGCATTCTAAAAATTTTAATGTGTTGTTATTAATACCAACCGTAGGTGACTATAAGTGTGAATTAATAAATGCAGCAAGTAGTCACTTACTTGGGATTCCAGTGGGAAGTCGTGACTAGTAGGGTATTACAGGTCAGGTGTGAGGCCAAATACTCACCAGCGATGACATTGGCTATTGGCTGCACCATATCATGTATTGGCAGAAGTTGGAATTCATGGGCTGGTCATTAGGTCGGATTCCAATGGCTAAATCTTCTACGACCTCGCTTTTAAACCAGAGTTCGAATCCCAACGGGTGCGTGCTGATGAAGCGTACCAAACTGGTGGGATGAGATGGCTGTCCATCACTTCTATGTTTTCTAATGGTCCTCTAACTGATATCAATTCATGATGAAATCCTGAAATCATTCAGTCAAATTTCTAAAAAACAATACTTGATTTTAATTGTGTGTATGAAATTAAGCGTCTGAGTGGCTTGAAATGCTGAAACTTTCGTAGGCTTGCAGCATTATTGCCGTTTTTATAGGAATTTGGTTTTATCTTGATTCTGACAAAAAATGTCTAGTGAGAGATTCATATCAGCAACAGAAAGCATGAAAATACATCTTAAGTCTTCCTAATTTGAGAATATTTAATGAACAGGATGGTATGAATCTGATTTATTCTGTACCGTTCGTAAGTTATTTTACTTCTTTTTAGCTTATTGAATTTTTTTTAACGAAAAATATAAAGACTTTAAAAAGATAGGTAGTAAAGTCTTAAACGATTGCTTTACTATAAGGCTTATTTCACTTACTTTGTTTAAGTACGTACTTGTCTGATTCAATCTAATGAACATCAATAGGAATAAGCACTCTTATGTTCAGAAAAAATTTGTAAGTGGGCTATCTGACAACGTTTAATACTTACACATAGTAGCTATTCCACAAGATCTCATTATAAGAAATAAATGCGCCTTAGTGGCACAGCAGTAGAATGCTTGCCAACCACCCGTCATGTGATATGGGGTTCGATCTCCGGCTAAAGCATTCCTTTACCTCGCTAAGCCAGTAATATACCTGGTAAAGAGGGAAGGTTGGGCATGAGGCTAGCAAACCCACCCCTGTAAAAGTAAACACCACTACTACCGAAACTTCAATTCTCTAGACTGTAGTACTATGTCCCACTGGGAACGTAAAGGGATAAATAAAATAAAAAATAAGGATTACAAATTAGGGTGAAGTGGAAACCTGTTGTGATGTAGTATACTCAGTTTGAGGAGAAATGAACAGGTAGGAGACTGCAGTTGGGACGTGACTTTCATCTAGTAAACTAACGTTATCACAAATAACTGAAGTACTGGACAAGTTATTGGAGGCCATTGTTCAGTGTTCCTGAAGAAGTCGATTGACAAGAAGCCATGCGCGTAGGTTTCATGCCTATTGGTACTCGCCACCAAATGTGAATGATTCTCTCTTCGAGGTTGGAATCTGTGTCAGAAACTTCATCATCCGGCTATTCAGCCTTACGGAACACTTTCTATTACATGCTTGATCAGGGTATGTAATTCATCGATGCATAATTTGGCATATAGTTTGCTTTTTTTCTCAAAATTGTTACTTTTACCTCTTCAGATTGGCTGACATACTTTTGCATTTCAATTGATGATTTCTTTCTACAAAGAAGTTGCAACTATATGTCAGTTTTAAATTAATTTTATCAGATTATTCCCTGTGAAAGACTTTATTTTTTATAAGACAGAGTCAAACAGTAAACTCCGTTTCACAACGCTGTCATGAGAGTAAGTATGACAAGTGATCATAATTTATTACCATTTATAAAGCAGAAGGATTGAGCGAAGAAATATTTACTTTTCAATTAGATCCTCATCTCTGTCTAAACTGCAATATACACGTATAGCATTTTTATTACAATACACAGCAATTTACTAATAAGGTGGTACTGAAATTTTTGTTAACAATTATTTCAATATCAACATGTCAAACATTGGGGTGATAATTAACGAAGAAAATTAATGTACACAATTAAAAGGTAGAAATGGTTACAACACCTGGATTGCGAAAAGCATAATTTTGGAAAAATGAAGAGAAATTAAGGAATAAGTGTGTGCTCAAGTTGGTTACGTAACGGGTTGTTAAAGAAAAATAAAACGATATGGACAGCTATAATTTTTAAAATGCTTAGGGGGAGGGGACGAATTGACCCGCTTTGTATATTCATGTAACCACGGCCAACGGAAGGAAGGTGTCTGTACGAATTTCTTCTGAACACACAGGTTTAGATTCTTCAGATGGATTCCTAATGTTTCAGCTGTATGTAGAAGACGAACTCGTAAAGTAAAATTCATAATATTAGGAATGTGATAAACAATTTTAAATATTGGATTAGCATCAACTTTATGTTCACTATCTACAAGTTGTGCTAAAACAGAGTTACAAATAGATCTTGTTTGTCCATTGCTTAAAAATGCTGGATGATGTTCAGAAATACGACGATGAACCTGCCTAATTGTACGCCCGATGTAGCTGGCGCCGCAGCTGCAGTCAAACTTGTAGAGGAGGCAAAATTAGGTAGTTTATCCTTATTTCTCGAAAGTAGGAAAGGAATGGTAATGAAGAGACAACATACCTCTGCTGCATAATACGCTTTTTCAACGGCATTTTTTAGGCGCTGTGTTATTATTTCGCTGATGCTGTCACCGAGGAACCGCAATGGTTTATGAACAGTGGTTTTTTCGGGACTGTTGCCATTCTGACTTTCCTAGGTGCTGAACACATATTTATCTCAATGAACTTATCTGGATACCCATTTTTTCTAAGTAGTTCTGTAATCTTAAACTCCTCATCGAGGCAGTCGTCTCGAAAGACTAACCTAGGTCTATGAACCAGACACTTTACCAGGCAACGTTTATATATTTCAAGGGTACAAAATTCAAAAAATGAGCCTACTGACCTGTTGTTTCATATGCACAATCCTTTTTGATGTGCCATCTTTCCTTGTCATGAAGACGTCTAGGAATGAGATATTGTCAATAATTTCTTTCTCTATGGTAAACATTTGTGGTTTAATGGGCATCATTAACCTTGTCAAGTATATTCATTGCATCATCCTCGTTTTTCATAACCAGAAATTATTACCGTTATTATGAATCCATTGGATTTTGAGTTAAACATACACTTACAACGGCACAACTGCACATCAGTCTATTTTAGTCTATGAATTTGAACCAGCTAACAAGTTATCATTTCCTTCTGACGTCATCTCTGAGGTGAAAAACCTAACCAGTGTGAGAAATATGAGATGTTAATTTCTTTCAGAGAAAGCTAACCGTTTTATTTATGACAACTGTATTACAGCTGATCAGTGCAATCTATCGTAGACATTGCTAAATCTTATTTCTCATTAACGTCCAGGTGCTAGACTTACTTCAGTTGTTTCTGTGCTGTAAAACATTACCAATCGCTCACATGAATCTCTCTGAAATATGCCAACGTCTAAAATAGCAGGTATATTACAGTTTCTTAAATAGTCACCACCTAGACATCAGTAAATAGAAGAAGAGCCACCTCCGGAGAAGAGGCGATTTTTGGCAAATTCATTTTCTTAATCTGTGCTATCGTACATACATACCATCTTGTGCGTCGGTGGCACAGTGGTTAGGACTCTCGCCGATCATGCACATGGTCCGGGGTTCGAGCCCAATCCGACGCACACCTGATATCTATGGTTGGCCTGCAAAATTTGGCCTACCGATATCCACGCTGAAAATTCCACACTTGTACCAAAAATACGGTGTGGAGTCAAGCTGTAATCAAAAATCAAAATCAAAATCTTTCATTGAAGAAGAGGAATGATATGAAAGATAATACGCTTCCGTCTACTTGGCATTTGTGAAGCTCTAGCTATTCAGATAGAGAAACGACATCTCTGCATATAAAAGGAAATTATTCAATCACTTCTACTGTCATCATAACAACCTTTTTGTTTGGTTTTTAGGTCCTTTATAACCTTTTTATTCCTTCTGAAGTCTTAAGTGGTATCCCACTTTAATTCATTTCTATTCATACCTAATTAAAAGTAATTCAATAAATTATTCACCCCATTGCGCAACGCAACGGATCATCATTGAACAGACCTTAGAATGGCAGTCACCTCTCTATCTCAACCTCATTGTTTTGAAAAGGCCTTCGACAGCGTTGATCGAGATGAGATTTGGAAACTACTTAGCTACTACAGAGTGCCGCCAACAGTTTTACCTCTCATCCAACGATAATGCTGCATGCCAAATAATGCACAATAGGAAACTCATGGAATCCTTCGAAGTGAAGCCGAGAGTAGGACAAGCTAGCTACCTACTATCTCCAATGATTTTCCTGGTTGCGGTAGATTGGATAATGTGACAGACAGTGAGCTGGACAACGAGGAGACAGTCATAAATTGGATGCAAACAAAAAACATAGAGGATCTGGACTTCGATGATGATATATATGTCTGATTTCTCACAAACTGGAAGATATTCAAGTGAAAAGCAACAAGTTGACAGAAGAAGCATCCAGAGAAGATAGAAATTCCGATTAACACGGAGAAAATAGAGGTGATGAAGATTCCTAGCTGAAATCAACAGCAACAACAACAGATGACAATCAGCATAAATAGGAGAAATCTGAAAGAGGCGAGGAACCTCCTTTGTCTACGCACCTAACAGGGAACTATCGTTTCAACTACAGGCGGACAGAAGTGATCAGGATAACAAAGCGAGGATAGCATTCATTATTCTGAAATCGGTGTGAAGATCAAAAAACAGTGTCTGGGTTTTCAACTCCAATATGAAGTCAGTGCTATTATACGTACGCATGAGACTTGGAGCTTTGTCACCTTCATTAACACCAGTCATCACTCAGTATCACTTAGGATCAGATGGACAGAGAAGATCATTCACGGAAATCTCTGAAAATGAACGAATTAACCAGCCAGGATTCTATAGTGCAACAAATATGCAGGAAGAAATTCAGGTTGATTGGCCATACTCTGAGAAAACAAGTGAGTGACATCACACGCCAGGCCATTGCTCGAGTGGAACCCTACCGAATTGGGAGCGAAAAGCTGGTCGTCAGTGCGAGGGTGGAGTGACATAGTGGAGGTGATGCGAAGAGGAGATGAAAGCATGTGAGCAGACGCGGAACCAGGTGAAAACGTTGACAGAGAACTGAATGCAGTGCAGACGTGTGACTGAAGCCCTATGTCCCACTAGGAAGCCATAATGCTAATTACGCAACTCTAATACACCTATTCAACTCCTCATTTGCATTCACTAATATCAACAACTGTGTTTACAACAAGTCATCAATTGCATAGGGATCCTTTCTCGGGAAAAAGTTTGTATCTAAATTCGACTGTGCAGATAAATAGAAGTAAATTCGGTGAGAACTAATCCTTATTTTTTCTCTTTTTTTCATAGATATTGTTAAGTATGATGTCAAATAGGATTGACATAATCTTGACATCCAGTAAAGACTGAAATTCAAATATCAATATTATTATTATAAGTAGTAGTCATAGTTACTCATAACAATATTCAACGCTTTCCCCTCCTTCTGTTTTGTTTATGATGATATATTCACTTTATTTTATATTTTATTTACTATCTTCTATGATGACAGGCAATTAATTTTTTCCTCTTCTTATTTTCTGCAAATTTTCCTTATCCAGTGACTTTTCGTCAGTTTTCTGTGTGTGTGTGAAGAATTGAGGCATCTTCACATGACTACATTTTAATTAAATAATAGTGAAAGATAGAAGGAAAAGCGCTCATGCACATGTGTTATTATTGACATTTTATTCGATTACGTGTGTGAACACAAGGATTCAGCAGTTCTTCGTTGTTTCATTTCCTTCCCTCCAGTCTTTTAAAACTGCATTCACGATTGATAGAGAAGATTTGTAGCTCAGGTGGATGGTTTTGATGTGGTTTTGTTCTCTGAGCTGGATGGTTAGTTTGCGAAGCTTTCATCACCCAACTAGGTGACATCTTCAGCGCATACTTCAATTTGAAGTGAGCTTTTAGATTTCTCCACGAGTTTACTAATCATCTCTCCTGGTGACCTTGAATGTGACTGGTTGCTTATGTGTGTTTTCACACCTTCTAGGTTGCTTGTGTTGGAACTGATTGTTTCTGTGACTTGATTTTGGCCAATCGTGTGTGAAGTTTCTTTCTTATTGGTTGATAAATTTTGTCTATCTCGATGTATCTATTGATTGATGATTCACTGGAATGCCAAGCTTCTAAAAATTCTCTAGCATTCTTGTTATTTCCTTTGTCTAATATTTGAACGTTGTCCCAGTCGAATTGATGTCCGTAGTTGTCTGTGTGTAGTGAAATGAGGGAGTGGATATCATGTCTTTTGACGGCTAGCTTATGTTCGTGGATACGAAGACGAAGGGGACGTCCACTTTGGCCGATGTAGTGTTTTTTGCAGTTGTTACAGTTTATTTTGTAGATGATGTTGGTTTTGTCTTCTTTCGCTGTTGAGTCTTTCGGTTGACATAGAATTGAGTGCAGCGACTTTGTTGGTTTGTGTATGACGTCAATTCCTAAAGGTTTGAAGAGTCTTGTAGTGATTTCTGAGATATCTTTTATATATGGTAAGGCAATTTTCTTTGTGCTTTCCTTGGTGGCTTTTGCTTTGGTAGGTTGGCTTGGGGGTATATGTCTCTTGATGAAATTCCGTGGACAACTACGGACATCAATTCGACTGGGACAACGTTCAAATATTAGACAAAGGAAATAACAAGAATGCTAGAGAATTTTTAGAAGCTTGGCATTCCAGTGAATCATCAATCAATAGACACATCGAGATAGACGAAATTTCTCAACCAATAAGAAAGAAACTTCACACACAAAGGGTCAAAGTTCAAGTCAAAGAAACAACCGTTCTAATACAAGTAACCCAGAAGGTGTGAAAACACACACAAACAACCAATCACGTCCAAGGTCACCAGGAGAGATGATTAATAAACTCGTGGAGAAATCTAAAAGCTCACTTCAAATTGAAGTATGCGCTAAAGATGTCACCTAGTTGGTGATGAAAGCTTCGCAAACTAACCATCCAGCTAAGAGAAAAAAACCACACCAAAAAGCATTCACGATTGCCCAAAATCTTTCATCTTCTCTTCACATTATCGTCTCTATGTTATCCTGAGACTCACATCCAACTCGGTGTTTCCTTTCGGGTTTTATTCAAGGACCTGCCTTACGCACGATATAGCTCAATATTTTCCACAGTGTATGTTTACTCCGCCTTTATTACTTTCTCTGTATTTTTTAGGGTGCTGATGAGTTCTTGATTAGTTCGTTGCCGGAGTTCTGTGCTGTTTTACTTACTCTTTTCGGTTGGCATTATGATCTTCGATATCAAAACATGAAGGTGGTTACTGATGTTGTTGTAGGAGATCTCGATATTATTCCTTATGTTGAGTACATCAGATTTTCACATATCCTTATCCATGCCATCTATGTTTGAAACGGTGATGTCCAGGCAGGTGGAAGAGAAAACCTTCAGTAGATTTTTCCGACTATTGATGATTGTTACTTGTTATTGCTGTTAAGGTATCGTCATCACACCACACTTATTCTCCCAGTGTTTAGTTGAGATTCTGTTTTCACTAATTCTTAGTCAGATTGTCAGTCATTTAAAGTTCATGTAATCAGTAATATATGAAGTAAGGCAAGTATAATGAGTAAACGGTATCCATGCTTGATCACAAAACAAGAATTTAAACAATTTGAATGTTTGTAAAAAATTATATTTGTAAAATCTCAGCGATATTGAAATGAGTAATTCCAACGTTTCGTTCGACAATCTGGTCCGCACTTCTTCAGAGAAATTAATCGAAATTAACATAACAGGTATATATATAAAAGGAACATTTTCTGTTTTTGGAAGCTTTGTCCAATCATGATTTATAAAACAAATATTAACAAGTATAATAAACAAAATTGTACGAGTTGTGATCAAAATTTGACCTCAGACTTACAAATATTGATCTATCTTTGTTAAACACTTTAAACACAGTGTGTATGTGGGCGGATAAACAGTTGTAAAACAATGTCTTAACGTCTCCATAAGTAGATATAGACAGTCGGGGAACTTTGACCAAGTATTATTAGTTAGTGATACATATCCATTCTTATTTATTAATCAGGATTTCCTATGCGTCATCTAACATCACACCTTCATGTCTGTTCAAACTGTTAGTACCTAGAATTTTATGATTAGACGTATTTTCAAAATTATGGTGTTTAGGATTAGAGTTTAGTTGAACAACCCCATCAAACTTATTGCTTTGTCTTCTCTCTGAAAATTGAGTTGCTTTATTCGACCTACTGAAGTTGTCAGGTGACTGGACAGCTACGAACTCAGGATACGCATTCTGCTGCAGACAACGGAGAGTAGAAACACGATGATTGTGCCAATTACATAGTTTCTTTGTTAATTCAATTCGATTACAAACCCTGCTATGTTAATTTCGATTAATTTCCCTAAAGAAGTTCGGACCAGATTGCAGAACGAAACGTTGGAATTACTCATTTCAATATCGCTGAGATTTTACAAATATAATTTTTTACAAATGTCTACTTCTCACTCGGCGCCCAAATATTATAGAACTATTCTGTCAAATCTTGACTACAGTTCATTTAATTTGAATGTTTATTTTCTAAGTGTGAATCTCGTCTTTTATTACATTCTGTCAGTTACCTGTCTGTGCACGCACACGCACACACAAATACACTGAAAATAACCACTGAGATAATTTTAAACTGTATCCAGAGTTAAGAAAGTGATAAAAAACCTCAAATTCGCCCTACAGTTACTTTACTTCTCAATAGTCAACCGAATAAAACCCGTTAGATTACGGAGAAAACGAAAAATATAGAACTTGGTAGGACCTGTTTTAATGTGGTGTTTTGAAAATCAATTAATGTAAGAGATTTCATTTGGTGTAATTAGGTTCGCTAAAGTCATAGTTTGGTTTTAAACCCTTTATTCTACTCCTGGATAATATCTTCACCACTGAATTTACTTTGGAGAGATTATATTATTATTGTTTATTTTAGTTCCTAGTGGAACATACGGCTTCAGCCACACGTCTCCACTACGTTCGATCCTCTGCCAATGTCTTAACCTTACTCCACGTCTACCCACACGCTTTCATATCTGCTTCACATCACTTCCTCCATATCACCCCACCCTGGCACTAAAGACCACCTCGCCGCTTCCCATCCGGTAGGGTTCCACTGGAACGATGGCCTGACGTGTGATGTCACTCACTCGATGGTTTGTTTTCTCAGAGTATGGTGGCCAATTTACCTACATTTCTTCCTGCATATTTTGTCGCACAGTTGGTTCCTGATTAGTTGGTTCGTTGATTGCCAGAGATCCCTGTTGCTGATCTTTTCTGGCCAATCATCTGATCTTGAGTAGTATTGAGTGAAGACAGTTGTTGATGAAGGTCTGCAGTTTTTTCGAAGTTCCTTTCGTTATGAGGTGCCAAATCTTCACATTTTAGTTGAAAATCAGGATCTTCTTCTTGAAGGCTGAGTGTTGTTGACCTTCACACCGACTTCAGCGTGAAGAAAACTCTCCTTCCTTTCCTGATGATTCCCACTTCGATATCCTCGTCAGTTCCGTCCGACTATAGTTGAAAGGATGCTTCCCAGGAAGTGGGCAGGTAAAGGAGGTTGCTTCTTTCAAATTTCTCCCATTTATGCTAACTGTTGTATGTTGTTGGCCAAGAATATACATCACTGAATTCCCTATGTTCACCTGAAGCAAGTCCTATGTTATCTGAATACCTCTTCTACTAACTTGTTGCTTTTTGACTGCTTATATTCCCTTTTTTGGAAATACATCGAAGTAAAATATTTCTATTTTCCATTCTGTTTAGTGACCAGTGTGCGTGGTCTTTACCACTGATTTCACAATAGTTGTTTTCATTTGTATTGGTAGCAATCCCTCCGTTGAACCGATATTTGACTTTTCTGTCGTATAAGTGAGTTATATAAATTTGGCGCATATCACTATGTTCATCAATTACGCATTAATAAGTGTACTACGTCTACAAGATATCTCTGATATTCTTCACGTATCTTTTGTCTAAGATTTTCATAGTAATATTATTAATAGTTTTATTTTGAACACTGTTTGTGTAATTCATATAAACTGTGATCTAGATTCGACCGAATAGTTCCAAAATAATTGGGCGCTGTCAAACAGAAGACATTGCTATGGGATCACCAGTGTCTCCACTAGTCGCCAATCTGTTTATACACCCACTAGAAACAAAACCAATTACGAGATGCTCTAGTCCTCCGAGAATGGGATTTAAATATGTGGGGGATACCTTAGTCATAATCGGACGCAGTTTGTTGAATGAACTTTTTCATTTAATAAACAGTATGTCAGAAACCACCAAGTTTTCCAAAGAGGTTGAACCCGACAAGAATGATTTGGCGTTCCTGAACTATTTAGTGAAAAGAAAATCAGATGCTGAATTTAAAATCAACGTTTTCAGAGGGCTGGCAAATTCAAGCAGATACCTAGACTACTATTTAGCCCATCCCTTTACCGCCGAAGTAACTGTGGCTAAGAAACTGATTAGCGGAGCCAAACATCTGGTTACTGAGGAGGAAGAGATCAGCAGGGAGCAAAAATTGGTTAAATCCACTGACGAATCAAATTATTATCCCACATCCTTTATAGGAAGATATCTTAAACTTGAGGATAAGGATGAATCGAAACGTGTTTCTAAGAATTGGGTTAGTACAGAGGTGATTCCTTAACCTCAAGGAAACATTGGATGAGATAAGGCGAATCCTTAACAATCATGGCATAAACGTTTATTTTCGTGCAACTAACACTTTACGCTCATCACTGGTGAAGGTTAAGGATAAAACAGAAGAAGACAACCAGCAGAATTGTGTGTACCAGATCAATTGTGGGGAATGTGACCACAATATATAGGAGAAACTTTCACATAGGTAAGTATAAGAGTGAATGAGCATGAAAAATGTGTAAAGGTGATTCCAAAGATATCTTTAGACTTGAAGAAACTAGAAAACAGATTGGCAATTGCACTACGCTCCATAGAAACGGGATAAAAGATCGACTTTGATAGGCCTGAGGTTCTACAGAAAGGTTTTGGTTCGTATAAAGAAAGACTAACTGACCACAGAAGTTCTACATATATGAGTGAATCTCAAAAGTTTGAATAGACGGGAAGGTGTGATGTTGAGTGATGCATGAAAAGTCGTGTTTAATAAATAAAAGTGGAACATCATCGCTCACTGAGAAATGCAGGTACATCCAGCTGACGAGTCCCAGATAGGACGAAATGCGCATCCTGGATTCCACTGCTAGTCACCATCTATTAATTGTATCCTAACTAAATGCACAGACATGGTTGAAGCATCTGCACAAGAAGCCGACATGTCAACCTGAGACCGAGCACTTCGGTCCAATCAATCGACGGGAAAATCAAAAAAATCCAATTCAATAGAAAACACATTCTGTTTACAGTGTTTCACAAAATTATACTAATATTTGTAAGTCTGAAGTCAAACTTTGATTCCATCTGATACAATTTTGTTTATTATACATGTTGATACCTGTTTCATGATTCATATAGTTGGACAAGGTTTTTTTAAAACAAGAGATGTCCTTTTCATATATAAACATTTGTTATGTTTTTTCCTTCACATTCCCAGTATAACATAGGGCCTCAAGCTAGTGGCTTGGAGTTTCTTGTAGCAGTGTCTAATTTTACAGGATGAGGTTACTAGCCTCATGCGCCACCTTTCCTTTTTACTAGCATTATTTTTGGCTGAGCGAGGTAAAGGAGTGCGTTGGCCGGGGATCAAAATTCGGACCATGTGCATGGTCGGCGATCGTCCCTGAAGAAGTTCGGACCAGTCTGCCGAAGTCAAGAAACGTTGGAATTACTCATTTCTATTTCGCTGAGAATTTAAAGAGATATAGTTTTTACAAGTGGTAATATAATTTACAGAATTTCCGGCGGAATTTATTCCATTGCCATCCCTCTCTGTCCAAATAAAATAAGTAGTGATAGTAAATCATGTGATACACTACTGTCTGACATGAAGCAAAACCGATCAAATATGATAGTTTCTCTTTGCCTCTTTAGAGGTTGACGGTGTAGACGTTCACGAACAGTACTGAGTATATTAACGCAAGATCTTATACCAACAATATCTAACTTATTTGATTCTCGTGTACCAAAGGCAAAGCAAAAGACCACAAATGATTGTCCAAATTACGAGATATATTTCGGAACCAAATCGAGGATTTAAGCGGAAGCTAAGCTAACTAGTCATCGTGCACGAAAGTGACACGACGGAGTACCAAATGGCGGGGATGCTTGACGGGAAGCCTTCAGCTAAACAAGTCGACTTAAACTCTAAGAGTCAGCATCCAATGTTCACTGATGATTCTTATGGTCACGATGTAATTCTTCTGTTAGATATAATCTATTACTATGGTCAATAATTTCGATTAAATTATTTACAGCTACACCTCTTTCGACAGATGCACAATATTTTGGTTGGAGGCCAATTAGAAAAGATGCAGGAGCAAATTATTTTTGACCCGATGACATACTAATGCCTGAATAATTAAAGACTGGAAGTAATCACTTCTACTTCTTAGGCCTGAGCAGTTTGTGCTAAGAATCTTAGGGGCAGTTATTTCATGTATCGGAATGTGCTACAACACATGAATTTGCTTTCTCTCAAGTTTAGAAGAAACTTTAGGAACAAGAGGCTGTAGGCATTTTAAATACTCGTGGGAGTATAAGAAGTCATATTTTGATAGATTATTACTAAGTGAATAAGAGAAATTATATGCGCAGTATGGTAATGGAGTATTTTAGTGGCTCAGGTTTCAAACAGACCGCCTTTTTCTCAAACTGTAACCAAGATACGAGGTATGCGACAAATTTAATACCCTGATGATATCATGGAAATCATGGAAATATCCTGGTCTAGTCTTCTGTGAGAAATCATATTTTATCTGACTGGCACTATGTTTTCGATTTACTGCCACTGTTTTTCCTATTTCTACCAGTCGTCTCCAAATTTAATAGCCCAAAAGTATACATATAATATATACAGTCAACTATTTTTAACTAAAGGCGAAGCTTTTTATCTGATTCAAGCTAATCTATGTTCATTAGTGCTCACGCTATTACAGCAAAAAGTTTGGAAGCAAGGAAAGGTACCTACTGACTGGAAGAAAGGCTGGCTACCTCGTCCAGCTGCCAAATAAGAGCAATCTAGGCCTCTGCAGGAACTGGCGTGGAACAATAATGCACTTGTCCACGCCATGTAAAAATACTAAGCCGCATCATCTTGGAGAGAATAAAGGATACGCTGGATACAGAAATCTGCTAGCCCGCGAGAACAAACTGGATTCAGGGAAGGCGAATCATATGCTGATCAAATCGCAACTCTACGCATCGTCATCGAACAAAGTATAGAATGGCAGTCAAACCTCTGTCTATCTCAATTTCGTCGATTTCAGGAAGGTCTTTGATGGACAGCACTGACAGTAAAGTAATTCGGAAACTACTTTAACACTACGGTGGGCATTGCCCAAGTCTTTGTTAACGTCATCCAACAGCAATATTACAATGCCACGTGTCAGGTGATACAAAACGATGAACTCGTTGAAGTATTGGAAATGAATACTGGAGTAAGACAAGGCTGCCCATGATCACCGATGATATTTTTTAATTGTGGTGGACTGGATTATGCGTCAGACTGTGAGAAGCGAGACAGGAATAGGCTGGACCACCGATAAAATGACTCGAGATGATCTGGATTTCACAGATGAAATATGTCTAATGTCACACAAGCTTGAATACCTGCAGGTTCTTCTAGAAATGCTCTCACGAATACTGTTGATAATAAAGAATTATAATAAATAAGGGATGGTTCCGTTATTGATATTAATTTGTGTTGTAACTTAGGAGAAAAACGTTGACTCAGGTTTCATACTTGATTTTATTTATGAAGAAATAGTACTGGCAACCCCCAAGTACATTTTCATCTTTTAGCCGTATAGCGAGTTAAACTGGTGTCGCTCAATCGTTTATGGTTTAACAATGAAGTAGGCAACATGTGACATCATTTTAATAAATTATCTCTAATAATAAAAGTATTTGTTAGGCTCTATGATACCCTTCAAAAACATTATCTCATGAAACCATAGATTATACTAACGATATGATACTCACTTGTCAGAATGTTTAAAGTCAACCTTAATACCATTGATTTTCGAGTTAGTTCTCTGGAATCTCTTTAATTGTGAACCCTTTTACCTAAGCTTAAATGATCAATCATTTTTTGTTCCGTTTTAGATAGAGTAAAACGCAAACATTGAAAAGAGATTCAATTAGAAAAACTACTTCTTTGTCCTAAAGTATCCTACAGTATTCGTGAGAGCATTTCTAGAAGAACCTGCAGGTATTCAAGCTTGTGTGACATTAGACATATTTCATCTGTGAAATCCAGATCATCTCGAGTCATTTTATCGGTGGTCCAGCCTATTCCTGTCTCGCTTCTCACAGTCTGACGCATAATCCAGTCCACCACAATTAAAAAATATCATCGGTGATCATGGGCAGCCTTGTCTTACTCCAGTATTCATTTCCAATACTTCAACGAGTTCATCGTTTTGTATCACCTGACACGTGGCATTGTAATATTGCTGTTGGATGACGTTAACAAAGACTTGGGCAATGCCCACCGTAGTGTTAAAGTAGTTTCCGAATTACTTTACTGTCAGTGCTGTCCATCAAAGACCTTCCTGAAATCGACGAAATTGAGATAGACAGAGGTTTGACTGCCATTCTATACTTTGTTCGATGACGATGCGTAGAGTTGCGATTTGATCAGCATATGATTCGCCTTCCCTGAATCCAGTTTGTTCTCGCGGCTAGCAGATTTCTGTATCCAGCGTATCCTTTATTCTCTCCAAGATGATGCGGCTTAGTATTTTACATGGCGTGGACAAGTGCATTATTGTTCCACGCCAGTTCCTGCAGAGGCCTAGATTGCTCTTATTTGGCAGCTGGACGAGGTAGCCACCTTTCTTCCAGTCAGTAGGTACCTTTCCTTGCTTCCAAACTTTTTGCTGTAATAGCGTGAGCACTAATGAACATAGATTAGCTTGAATCAGATAAAAAGCTTCGCCTTTAGTTAAAAATAGTTGACTGTATATATTATATGTATACTTTTGGGCTATTAAATTTGGAGACGACTGGTAGAAATAGGAAAAACAGTGGCAGTAAATCGAAAACATAGTGCCAGTCAGATAAAATATGATTTCTCACAGAAGACTAGACCAGGATATTTCCATGATTTCCATGATATCATCAGGGTATTAAATTTGTCGCATACCTCGTATCTTGGTTACAGTTTGAGAAAAAGGCGGTCTGTTTGAAACCTGAGCCACTAAAATACTCCATTACCATACTGCGCATATAATTTCTCTTATTCACTTAGTAATAATCTATCAAAATATGACTTCTTATACTCCACGAGTATTTAAAATGCCTACAGCCTCTTGTTCCTAAAGTTTCTTCTAAACTTGAGAGAAAGCAAATTCATGTGTTGTAGCACATTCCGATACATGAAATAACTGCCCCTAAGATTCTTAGCACAAACTGCTCAGGCCTAAGAAGTAGAAGTGATTACTTCCAGTCTTTAATTATTCAGGCATTAGTATGTCATCGGGTCAAAAATAATTTGCTCATAATCATAAAATACGATGGTGCGACAGATTGAGAGAATTAAAATGTCGTATAGTTATGAGGGGACAAGCAGAGGTCAATCGTCAAAAGCTTTGTTTAACGATTTAACACCATTTACATGTGCACTCGGAATGTTCCAACGCCAATACCAGAGAAATGTGTAGTGGTAAAAAGCAATAAAGACAAGTTGAAGAGACAGAAAAAGATGAAATCTATACAATAGGGAAAAAACACAGTCATTTTTATTCAGCGAAGAAATATCTCTTTTCAACGACTTTATTTTCAAGCTAACTGTACAGTTGTAATTATATTACCGAAAAAAGAGACATTAAATGGCACCAGAAATGGTTCAATTAATATACATATGATCAGAATAAAGATAATTGAAATGATGATTAATGAGGTAGAGTTGAAGTGGATGAATTACAAAACTTTTAAAGATTATTAAGTAATTGAACTGGCATAAAGATTTTAAAATTGTAGGTCAGGTGACGTTTGAAAAATTAACAGTACGATGATGATAACAATAAAGACGGCAATGGTGCAGTGAAGTGGAATGAATTCAAGCGTTATAATAGAATAAAAATAAAAAGACATTACTATGACCAGAGTAAAGAAAGGAGATTGAAAAAATGTTTTTGAATACATAGTTTAGATTTTTATCTATGTTTGACTAAAGTTTCGGCCATGCATAAGTGGAGAAAACGTAAGCTTTTGGACTGTTTGCATTTGGTCCTTTAGATAATTTAAAGGATAAATCACAAGGGGCTGAATGATCTGACTCCAGAAGGTGTTTACAGATTCAAGACCTTGTCGTCCTTTGCTTACCTTTCACTAACCGGACCGAGAAGTGTTCAGCTACGCGTTTACAGAGATTGGGATCACAACGTCCAGTGTAATCAGTTCCACAGGAGCATGTGAATGAGAATAGGCATATAGAAGTGGACATAAGAGTTAGTTTATTATTGTCGCATTGTCGAATCATATTTTAGCTGGTAAATACTGAATATAAATCAGCCAAGTTTAATGCATTTGGATAAAGTAATTTTAATTACTTCAGAAATACTGTCACTTCTGAAAGCCAAACTCATCCACAATATCTTTTTTAACACGGTGATTTGGCTGGGAATGGTTTCTTTCTTGATGTTTCTGCCGTTAGACCTTCTAGGATATCTATATTTTGAGTTGTATCGAGGCTTTCTAATTCCTAGTCGATCGTATCTACAGAGCAAATATTCTGAATTCTGGAGCAAGAAAGCGCATGAGATTTCTCTGCCTGCCTAGAGGTATCCAAATGTTAAAGTTAGTGTACTGACCTGTAAATGTTGGCTTTCGGTTGATCGAAGTTTTAAATGTGCCATCTTCTCTTCTGTTGAGCATCACATCTAAGAAGTGAAATGCGGAGTACGACTCTTCTACCAAACCAAAAGGCGTAAATAAGTGAGAACCATTACATTTCCTAAGAAGCTTGGCAGTCGAGCATTTTTCATCACAAACAATGAAGGTGTCAGCAATAAATCGCTAATACATATGCAGAATTGAGATTGTTTCCTTCAGTGGTCTCCTTTCCAAGCTCACCATGAAGACATCCTCTAGGAGATGTCTTAATGGAGACCCTATCCCTTTGGTTTTACATGGTATCATTAAATCTGAATTGGATATTAGGCGTATATCTCAATGAAAGCTGGTTCAGATAGTTATTTGGCACTCCAATATTTATGCATTCTATGTCAGTTTAATTACATAAATAATAAGCAGTTTCTACTAATGGTATATCTGTAAATAACGAAGAAATGTCTAACGAAATCCTAAACTTACCGGTCACAATAATGCCGTTGACGCAACTGACGACGTCAAAAGTTTCCAAAAGACTATGTTTACATAGATTTAATCTTACTGGTTCAAGGATCTCAGCGGGCTCTTTAATTGTAAAATGATAGGAAGATTTAACCATTTTTACTACAGGTCGCAGCGGGCACAGTCTTTACGCAGCTTACGAAGATCGTATAAACGATGGATATTTGAACCAGATGTGTTGAGATATTCGTAAATATATGAAGTAATGAAAGATTCATTCTTCAAATTCTTCAAAATTTTGACAATCCCTTCTCATTATCTCCCGTTCCATCGTTCTGGTCGGTTGATTTTGAAAACTTTTCGTCACGATTTAAAATAGGTACATCCGATCCTTTTATTAGACAAATTATTATATTATATTATGATATAGTCGTGTTCTGAGCTGGATGGTTAATTTGCGAAGCTTTCCTCGCCTTACTAGGCGACGTCTTCAGCGAATTCTTCAATTTGAAGTGAGCTTTTAGATTTCGCCACGAGTTTACTAATCATCTCTTCTGGTGGTGTTGAACGGGATTCGTTGCTTTTAAATGTTTTCACATCCTCTAGGCTACTTGTTTTCGTATTGGTGTTGATTTTTACCTTGACTTGAACTTTGACCCTTTGTGTGTGAGGTTTCTTTCTTATCGGTTGGTAATTTCTTTTGGATGAAATGCATCAACCTACGCTTAACGACGTACTTCTGTAACTACAGAAGCCAAGGGCCGGCAACAGATCGCTTTATTACGGAAATCAGCACGTATTTATATATATTTCCTGTACATTATTACATCTTATTCAAGCAGAGAAACACAGTCTTCTGATTGGTTGGTTCGGGTTTCTCGAAAGTTAAGCCATCTATCTGCGAAACTTATTTGCCCACGTTAAGTCTGCTGTGATTGGTTTTTGAATCAGCCTTGTTCATGTTTTCTCGCGGCCAATATTAGTGACCTAGACGTTGACGTAAGTTAGTTTCTACCAATTGGCTAGCAGCCTGCTCTCACCACACTTCTAATTCAACGGTCAAATATATGAACAAGTTAAAGGAACACCCATGGGATCAATAATATCAGGTTTGATCTGATGCAAAGGCTCGAAAACAAAATCCTATCAAAGATCAATTCCAAAATTTGGATACGTTACGTAGATGATACATTTGTGACAATCAAAAGAAACGAGTTGGATAAAACTCACAACTTAATAAACAATATCTTCAACGACATCAGTTTTACAAGAGAAGAGGGATCCGAGAACAAAATCTCGATTTCGGACGTCTTAATCAAGCGAACAATCACAGAAAAATTAGAAACTAAAGCTTATAGAAAATCAACTCACATGGACGAAGCACTCACTTATTACAGCAACAATCCAATAACACAAAAAAGGAATTCTATACGAAAACTATTCAAGTGGGCCAGGACACATTGCAGCACTCTCACCTTAAGGAAAATTGAAGGAAAATATCTCAAGGACGTCTTCCAAAACAATGGATATCCACCCTATCAAACCAAAGGCCTCAAGGAAAACACAAAACCAAATCTCCCTACCATATATACAGGACACCTCAGAAATCACTGGATACTCGTCAAATCTTTAAGAATTGTCGGCACACATAAACCAACAAAATCACTTCATTCAGCTCTGTGTCGGCCAAAGACTCAACAACGATAGAAGATAAAACCAGAATTATCTACAAAATAAATTGTAACAACTGCGAAAAACACTACATTGGCCAAAGCGGACGACGTCCCCTTCGTCTTCGTATCCTTGATCATAAACTAATTGGCCGTCAAAAAACATGACATCAACTCCCTTATATTACTACATATAGACAACCACGGATATCGATTCGACTGGGACAACGTTCAAATGTTATGCAGAGGTAACACCAAGAGTGCTAGAGAATATTCCAGTGAATCGTCCATCAGCAAACACATTGACACAGACAAAAATTAACTAACCGATAAGAAAGAAACCTCACACACAAAGGGTCAAAGTTCAAGTCAAGGTAACAATCAACACCAATACGAAAACAAGTAGCCTAGAGGATATGAAAACATATAAAAGCAACGAATCACGTTCAACCAGAAGAGATGATTAGTAAACTCGTGGCGAAATCTAAAAACTCACTGCAGATTGAAGAATTCGCTGAAGATTTCGCCTATTAAGGCGAGGAAAGCTTCGCAAATTAACCATCCAGCTCAAAGAACACAACTACATCATCCACCTGAGCTTCTAGTCTTCTCCATCATATCTAATATATTAAATCCGAGTTATTCAATAGTTCTTTTATTTGTCTTTTATGCGCTTTTGATATCATCTGTCGTTGTTTGCACTGCAATACATTATGGCAGACTTGGATTGTTCTGGGTCTTCAACACAAGTCAGAAGTAGGTCTTGTGTCTGAGACATAAGATTTTGGAACTGTGTCTTTGAATCTAATTCCTCAACTCTGGACGAGATATGTAAGACAAATTGTGAAACTGTGAGACTAAATTTCACATGATTATGAAAGGCGATGATTTATGCTTGAAACCTTGCCATGCAATACTACATCATTACTGTATGTGATATTCAAAAATAAACTTATCTTATTTGGAATTACATTCTACCACCACAGTACCCAAGGTCTACACTTACATTAAAACACACTATTCTCCATGACACTTTTGACTCCCGACAAATCGTGCTCAACTCTGCTTGTGTTCAAATGATTATTAAAAAGAAAAAAGAAATAGGCATGAAATATCACAAAAATTTAACAACTAGTTTATTCCCCTTCAAAAATGTGACAAATACTTTAAAAAAATTTCGTATATTCTGTCGTCTGTAACATTCTATTTGCCGCTGAATATTTCAACTACACTGTGAGTATATTTTTATATGTGTGTATTTGAAATTATATGGATGAGTAAATTACACACAAGTTGCTTTTTTTCAGCCAAAACTAACTAACTCTTCAACCGAAACAAGAATGAAAAGAACACTTCGTTAATGAATTCATAGTTTAGAAAGTTTGTGTGCGATTTCAGTTAATCTTTTGAAGGGTTCGGCTGAAAGTATTAAATGACTATGCTGATATACAGAGATCAAAGTAATACGGTTTACCAGTTTCAGCTCACTGAATTCTGTCGGGCAGTAAAGCAAATAAATTCAACACTAAAATCATTCTGTTTTTTTTTTTAATTTTTGTACAGTTCCAGTGGAATATAGGGCTTCAGGCTACAGGTTTAAAGTTTCGTTAGTACTGTTATATTTTTTCAAATTGTTTGTATTCCCGTAGGAGCTAAATGACGAGAAACACATGAAATATGCAAAAGTAGTTAAAGTGTGCTATTTGCCATTGAAGAGATTCATCGAACACATCATTGCATACCACAGTGTTCTAAAGACAATACTGGAAGATCAGAGTCTCGGCTGTGAAAGTGAAGAATTTGCATACTGTTTGTAACAGCTGAACATCAGACAGATAAGAACAATACAATATTATGCATAAACGAATGGTTTGACTGAGAGAAGCAGTCGTGCGTTGAAGGAGTGATTGGCTTACAAAGGTAGGTAACTGGAAAACAAAGCTTTCATTGATTCTTCCAGTATATCGTGTCTCCATCCAGGAAACAGCAAAGAAATCATCATTCCAGTTGATGTATGAAAGGATACCACGAATACAAATGCACAGCAAAACATGACCCCTTCATTAAGAGTGGAGTATGACAAAAAATGAAAAAAAGCCATCAGGAATGCAAAGCGTAAGCAGAAGATAGACGTCGCAAAATTCGATTAAAGAAAAAAAGATAGAATGCATAACTTTTTTAGTCGCGATCAAGTAAAGTGTAGAGAAATTGCACGATGAGATGAAGATCAGTGCGTTTGGCACCTAGCTAACTCACAAGGACAAACTTTGTGGGCTTAAGAAGCCAAATATACTTGACCAAATACGATACGATCAATGTAAGGTCAATTATACAGTTCCAACTGAAGAATCCAGGTCAGTTAGCTTTAGCAATGTAGGAAAGTGGATAGAGCTAGAATAATTAGGAAGCCAGACAGGTTTCAACGTAGAATGCTGCACAGATATGCAGCAGTTCAAGGAGCTATACTTCACTTAGCACACAAAGCAGGAGAAAAAAGTAAAAACAAATTCAAAACAGAGACAGTAAACAGAGATATGAGGCAAAAAGAATAGTGATATGGAAGTATCATCTTGTTTTATTGAGTATTATAAATCAAAAAGAGTGGATGTATCTGCACTACTGAGAACCAATTGTTTCCAGCCTTCATTGGTGTTTACCGTCCCGAGTACCCCAACCAGGATGCCAGTCTACACCTTCCTATGTGGCTTAAACTAACTGTTGTTGATGTGATTGACTGACGATGATATTTTTTATTCTGACCACCACTAGCGCTTTTCCAACCTGGTCCATTCTATGTCGGCTAACATTGCTAGCCGAAGAAAGGCGATGTCTAGGCATATGCAACACATGTCCTAACCATCTCAATCGATGTGACTTCACAGCCCAGTCAATTGATTTCCCTTCCTTATATAGCAATCGACGTCTACCTATCTCAATATTGCCCATCTTATTATACCACTTAACGCGCAAAAGAGAACACAGAAACATATGATCAACGACAGCTACCCAGGCTTTTCACGTCTCCCACCTTTAATGGCCAAGTCTCATAGCCATAAAGGAGGACGGAGCGGACTGCTGAGCAGTAAACACGCCTTTTGGTCAATAGTCGGATATCACGTCCATGTGAGAGATAGCGTAAATTGGCATACGCGAAACTAGCCCTTTGTCTCCATGCTGAGATTTTGTCAGCGACCAACCCGTTGGGCTTGATGACAGGCCATTAAAATGCATTCTTCTGCATGCAAACCCAAAATAGGGCAGGATAAGCTAATACTATTAAAATGAAGTAAAGTTAGGTGAAGAAAGAGAAAGATAAATCACGGAATCTTCGCTCATCAAGTCAGCGCAACTCACGTGCAATGGAAATGATGCAACGCTAACATCGGATATATGGACAATTACATTGGATAACAAAGGCGAGCGTAATGATTATTTAAAGAAAGTTATTAGGTTATGTAAATATATTGAAACCATTATCAGCAATAAACTGGCCTTGAAACATCATCTAATTTTCATTACTTTTATTTTTTTTTATTTTTTATTACAGCTTGATTCCACACTGTAATTTTGGTACAAGTATGGAATTTTCAGTGTGGATATCGGTAGCCCGAATTTGGCAGGCCGACCATAGATATCAGGTGTGCGTCGGCGTGGGCTCGAACCCCGGATCATGTGCATGGTCGGCGAGAGTCCTAACCACTGTGCGGCCGACGCGTGTTACATCAGATAAAGCCAGCTAATATTGCGCTCCGTCTCAACATTTTCAGTATTCATTGAAAAAATTAATTTCTGATACAACATTCATTGATATCACAACATTTGTCCACTGCGTTAGAGTATAATTCCATTGTGGGTAAAATTTACTTTGATAAAGTTTCACAGTGTTATACAGTAATATTTACTGACACTTCGAGCACTCACACAACTTTCTAACTCCATTTATGTAATTACACTATTTTACATCGCTTAATTTGATTGGTAGTAGTATGCTGAATATTTCCGGTATGTGTTGGGTGTAGATTCTATGAAAAAATATTTGGTAATCCACCTATCTTTCCATTTAGCTATATTACTTTTTAGATGTTTTACCCTCTTCCACCATGCTATAATGCGGTTGTGTGTGAATGCATGCAGTGGGATTGCTAGGTTTTGTTTTCTAAATTTCTTAACTTAGTGGAATCAGTCATTCTTACCTGGGCTAGATTCTTATGTTTTGATAATCTCACTACTCCTGATCTACTAGTTTGACCTATGTGGGTGACCTAACTCACAGTAATTGCAATATAGTTTGTAAATTTTATTATTTTGTTTTATTGGGTCAACCGGCAGGGTCGTCTAGCCTACGGAGCTTGTCTGTGAGTCAGTTTGTCGGTTTGAATGCCACAACCCTAATTCCTGCTTTATTGAGAATCCTGCGTCCTAGATCCCCTCTCCTTATATGGTGTAACAGTATATGACTTCTGATCTCTCTTATTTATGTTATCATCATTAGTTTCACGATTATTTTTATTTTGCTCTTGGCCTTTACTGATCTTTCTAATAAATTTTGTAGGATAGTCAATTATTTAACACACTAACGCCTCTTTTATCAATTTCATTTCATTATTTAGGTCTTTTTTTGTAATACTTAGTGCTAGCGCTCGGTTTGTTATACACTTCATTAAGCCGGCCTTTGCAGACAACGGATGAGATGAATTAAAGTCTAAATATCTATTTACAGAATGCGTTGACTTTTTATAAACGCTGGTGTGCAATTTATCTTCTTCTTTGGTTTGTTTTATCTTCGAATCTATCATAGCTAATTCTCATTGTTCATTCATTTCCCAACTCACATGTGAATTTTACTCCCTCTGCTAGGGAGTTTATGTGTGTGTGTTAAGAAGCTAGAGAGTGACGTGTTCTGTTTCTAACTCTGTGAAATTGTCATCCACATATCTCCACCATATTTTCGGAGTAGGATGAAATGTATTAGGAGCAATATTTTCCCAGCTATCCATAAAGATATCTGGAAATTATTTCAAAATTTTAGACGATATAAAGATAAGAGGAATGACAGAGTTTACATGACTTACATATTATACATACTGATTAACAAGACAGATAATTCATTATGTGATAAATGACTAGGGAAGTTGTACAGACTGAGAAAAAGTTATGACAACATAAAAGGATTCATGCAGAAGATTTGTAGACTAGGTGGACAATTTTGATTTAGTTGTATCCTTCTAGACAACATCTTCAGAGTAGGTTTCAGTAGGAAATGAACTTATTTGAATTCTTCATGAATGACATAATTATGTCTCTTATATTTTGTAAATGGTATTAATTTTACCTTCTTTTTCTGTTGAATGTGTCTTCTGGTTTGCACAATATTGAATGAAGGGATTGTGTTGGCTGACTGACTTGTGTGCTATAACTATTTCAAACAGTTTTAAAATTCTAGCTGTTATTCCAGCGATATTTTCAATAACAATAACAATTTCGCTTTATTCCAGAAACAGTACTTGTGGTACAGTGTGGAATTTTCAGCACATATCTACAATATTGCATCTAATTTCATCGTACATTTAAAAGGAGTATTATAAAAAAAATTAAATGTATAAAAAAACACAACAAAAAAACCAAAAAAAAGAAACACAGAAACAACAAAAAAAACATAAGAAAAAAAATGCAAATAAAAATACCAAGTAAAAGGAAGATAAACACAAATAATGAAAAAAAATATTTCAGTATTGGTTAGTGGAAGCTACGATATGTGTATGCGTGGTGGACAGTAACAGCTATGATCATACAAGAAATTATGAGATGTTCTTAAGAATGTTTATAGCCAAGATGATCAGTTAATTTGATTGAACAACACTAAGCATTCATAAGATAAACATTTCGGGTTGTGTTTTTTTTATTGTCAGCACTTATGCGGTGTTTGTAGTGGTAGTCTGAGGAATCATGCATAATACGAAATTTTTTTTAAGATGGGGATAGTGGCAATAACAAACAAGATTGTCAGTTAAATAGTGCCGAACAAAGAACAACCACAAAACTAATGTTACATGATGGTTAATGACGGGACAATATTTTAATAATCATAGTGATAATATAGTCGGACCCAGTAGTGTATATATATATATATATATATATATATGGTAGGATGAATTTTCTTTTGGTCTTTGATAATGGTTTTTAAACACTTTTTGATGAAATTATGTGGGTTTTCATTATTTCTGATGACGATTAGTAGGTATTTTCCCTTCATTCTCTTCACCACCAGTATGGTATGGTGTGTTTGAACTCCTTTAAACAATGTCTGCATAGAGTTTCTTTTGTATGGGTAATCGTGTTGGGTGATTGCTACTACAGTTGAGTATTTGATGTGTATATGTGTGAGCTGATTTTCTAAAAATTTGTTTTCTAAATTTCCTGTGTTAGTTCTCTTGGTTAAGACATCTAAGAATGGAAATTTGTTGTCTAATTCTTCTTCTTCTCTTGTGGTTTTAATGTCTTCAGATATGTCGCTTATTAATTTATGGGTCTATTCAAAATCACTTATTTTTATCACTTATTATCATAAATGCATCATCAACATAACGTACCCAGATTTTCGGCCCAATTATGAGTAGGGCTATTAATTCTAATCTCCGCAAAAAACGGCTTCAGCTATTATTCTTGATATGGGTGATCCCATTGGCGTACCTTTTATCTCTTCGTATAAGTAACTATTGAATTACAAGTATGTTGTGAGAAATAATTCCATCGAAATTGAGCATTGAGTTTTTGTGTGTCACCGCATAGTTTATTTGGCCAGTTTTTTTTTTGACCCTTTGAAGCATATAATGCTGTGACATTAAAAGATACCATTATTTGATTGTTATCCACTTGAATGTTTTTGATTTTGATCTAAAACGTGGACTGGCAAATTGATAGAATCGTCGCATGCTTCTGTTAGGCATTTAAATTTCATGAAAAGTTATTTAGATAGGTTATCTGTTGGAATCAGTATATAACAAGGAAAATTTTACTCTGTTAATTATGTGGCTGGAATTACTATTTCAGAAGATAAGAAATTATTATGGTGTGAGTTAAATCGAAAGCTCTGGATGAGAAATAAACCTGAATTTTTCTTAATTGGTTCGATTTCGAAAATGGAATTAAGACACAGAATGTTGTGCGTATTTTAAATGAGTGAAGCGAATGTCAAGAGTTCTGACTCCATAAAATTCGTTTATTGGATATAGCAAACAGTGAAACAGTATTAATTACTGGATAACGTTTTGAACACAATTTATTGTGTGTATAACAAACATGTACAAGAAGATGACAATACTAGTAACAGGGAATTTAAAGTATCAGTACTGCTTCCATAAAAATAGGGAAGGTTTGAAACCTCACAGGCAAAAAATCAACCCACACGAAAAACTAGAAGGATCTGGACATAGCCTATGACATATTTGCCTGATTTCCCACAAACTGGAAGATATAAAACTGAAAGAAACAAGTTGAAAGAAGAATCCAGAGAAGTTAGGACTTCAGATGAACATAGAGGAAACAGAAGAGATGAAAATTTCTGGCCAACAGCAACAAAAACAGACATCAATCAGCATAAATGGGAGAAATCTGAAAGAAGCACCCTCCTTTAACTACCCACCTTGGAAGCATTGTCTCATCTACAGACGGACAGAAGTGACGAGGATATCAAAGCGAGGATCGATCGGGAAAGCAAGACAAGTTTTCACTTCCCTCAAGTATGTGTGCAGATCAACAGAACTCAACATGAAAATGAAGATAAGATCCGGATTTTAAACTCCAATGTGAAATCTGTGCTACTATACGGATAGATCGGGGACTTGGCGCCGCGTCAAGAAGGGCTCTTCCAACAAACTACAGACCCAATCAACAGCCATTTTCTCTCAATACCACTCAAGATCAGATGGCTGCTCAGAAAACAACAGCAACAGGGATCTTTGGCAATGAGCGAATCAACCCAACAGGAACCAATTGTGCAACAAATGTGGAGGAAGAAATGGTGGTGGGTTAGACATACTCTGAGAAAACACACCATCAAGTTAGTGACAACACACGCCAGGCCATCGCTTGAGTGGAAACAGAATGGGAAGTGGCGTGTTAATTGTCAGTGCGAGGGTGAGATGGCGTGGAGGAGGTGATTTGAAGAGAGGGTGAAAATATGCGGGCAGACTTGAAGCCAGCTAATAATGTTGCCAGAGAATTGATGCAATGGATACGTGGGGCTTGAGCTCTATTTTCCTCTAGGAACTAAAGGGAACAATAATATATAATTATAACCTGAAAGAAATTAGGAACTAAAGTGGTATTTACACTCACAAACCCACTTAAAAACGAACGGTGTTATTCAAAGAATCTTTTGAAACCCGCTAAACGGAATAATCTAGTTTATCCAATAGTTTGCGGCGATTTCAAGACCAGATACACAGACAAAATGAGTAAAACGTGGTCAGTTATATTAGCGGGACATGAACGCCTAGCAATATATATATATATTAGTTATAAAGAGGTTTATTGTGCTGAAGTTTCTGTAGCAACTTTGTTTACAGGATGGGGTTGCTAGCCTCACGCCTGAGAAAGGAATGGTTACATTAAGATAAAGTTTAGAGAGAAGCGACCTTTTGGATTGCTCCCCTCAAAATCAGAAAATAACGGGCAAAACAATCAGAACAACACCAGCAAAGGAAAACAGTTCACAGCAAAAAGGGCAAAAAGCGACAACAACGATGCAATACAACAACATGCAATATAGTTCAGCATAGTTAACTAAAATGATATCTCAACCATAGACTCACTGTCTTGGAACAACTTGAACATGTAAATCCAACAATATGTACAATTATAGATGTGTTTATGTTTAAAAATTTCACAAATCCAAACAGTTAGTTATCGGTTTTATCTGTCAATAGGATTATATCCTCAGATTTAGTGTTCGAAAGGTAAATAATTGTAATAGTTTACACAAACTCTTGGCATGAAATTTTACGGAAACGAGAGTTTTTATGAAATTCGGGAAATGTAGCGCAGCAGTGTGTGTGTAAAAGGGCAAAGCACCCGAGGATTGGAAGAACGGATACTTATTCAAACGACCAAAGAAACGGGACTTAAGTCAATGCAAAAACTGGCGTGGAATTATACTTATGTCCATACCAAGCAAAATACTAAGCCGCATCATCGTAGAGAGAATCAAACAAGCCCTAGATGAAAAACTTCGACCAGAACAGGCCGGATTAAGGAGAAACAAATCATGTATTGATCAAATCGCAACTCTACGGATCATCATTGAACAAAGCTTGGAATGGCAGTCTCCTCTCTATCTCAACTTCATTGACTTTGAAAAGGCCTTCAGCAGAGCAGTGTCGATCGGGAGGTGATTTGGCAACTACTTCGCTACCACGGGGTGCAATCGACAATTATACACCTCATCCAACCGTTAGTTATACGACAATGCTGCATGCCAAGTAATCCACAACGAGAAACTTACGGAAGCCTTCGAAGTAAGGACGGGAGAGAGACAAGCCTGCCTACTATCACCAATGATTTTCCTGATTGCAGTATACTGGATAATGCGACAGTCAACGGCGGGCAATGAGGAAACAGGCATAAAATGGACTCACACAAAAGACTTGGGGGATCTGGACTTCGCCGATGATATGTGTCTGATTTCCCACAAACGGGAAGATATGCAAGTGAAAAGCAACAAGTTGGCAGAAGAAGCATTCAAGATAGGACTCCAAGTGAACATAGGGAAAAAAGAGGTAATGAAGATTCCTGGCCAACATCAACAGCAACAAACAACAGACAACAATCAGCATAAGTGGGAAGAACCTGAAAGAAATAGACTCCTTCATCTACCTGGGAAGCATCGTTTCAACTACAGGCGGAACTGACGAGGATATCAAAGCAAGAATCGGAAAAGCAAGACAAGCTTTCATTACTCTCTAATCTATGTGGAGGTCAACAGCACTCACCAACAAAAATAAGATCCGGATTTTCAACTCCAATCTGAAGTCAGTGCTACTATACGGATCAGAGACTTGGCGAGTCATAAAGAGCATCTCAAACAAACTTCAGACCTTCATTAACAGTTGTCTCCGCTCAGTACTCAAGATCAGATGGCCAGAAAAGATCAGGAACAGGGATCTCTGGGAGCGAACCAATCAGAAACCGATTGTGAAACAAATAGGCAGGAAGAAATGGAGATGGATTGGCCATACGCTGAGGAAACCATCAAGTAACATCACTAGACAAGCCCTCGAGTGGAACCCGAAAGGGAGGCGGCGAGTTGGTCGTTAGTGCAAGGGTGACTTGGAGGAGGTCATGTGAGGAGGAGATGAGAGCATGTGGACAGACCTGGAGCGAGGTGGAAAAGTTGTCAGAAAACCGAAGGCAATGGAGGTGCGCAGCTGAAGCCCTATGTTCCTCTAGGAACTAAAGGATACAATAATAATAATAATAAATATTAGTTAACCCTAGTAAGGCACAATATCCAGTAAGAAGCTCAACTATAATATATCATACAGTCACAAATACACAACCATACAATAGGATGGGATGTACTAACAGGCTTAAAATCTAATATAACATGTTGCCGGAAGAGATTGATAACTGAACCTCTGTTTAACGAACCCAGTGAGAATACGTGCATTAGAAATCATTGAACACCTTTTGCGGACATATAGAAAATACTACTGTCACCACGTCAAACAGGAAGGAATAAAGAGAAGGATAAAAACCAAGTCTTAGAGATGGACAATTACAGCTGATGATATGATTATTAGGAAGAAATGGTGTTGTAAATATCGTTATCCGTTACAACAGTAGTGTTTCACTGTGTGATATATCCAACAAACAAATGAATCTAAATATTCCCATAATTTATTCAGAACAAATACAGTTAGAACTAACAATTATCGTTTTCAATAAATTCCTCTTCAAGCTCAACAATTATAAATGCAATAATTTAAGCATACAATAGCCAACCAGTGAAGGGAAATTAGAATCATATCAGAAATGTATTGTGGAGCAAGTAAAGGATAATGCTTTGAGACAATAGCCAGTTATTTTTAAATATGCATGGTCAATGTGAACATGAGATAAATTGAGATGAAATAATAAAATAAATAATATAATATTTATCTATACTCAACAAAATTACAGGTTTCGAGGTTGAGTGTAATCACTGGTGTGTGGGGCAAAATGAATATTGCAGAAAAATGAACATAAATAGGGTAGACTAGGCTTAAGTTGAAGGGTGATCAATAACAATAATAGTGATGTTGAAAGAATAATTAGTACTAGTAGTAAACTATAATCAAATATCAAGTAGTGATGAATTACAAGGCGAGCTCGTAGACCATTAAGCCACTGGGAACCCACGCAGTCGTTCATGAATTCCGACTTTTCTGCCAATTCAGGTAGGTTTTGAGGACAAATACTTGCCAGCGATGACATCGATTAGTGGTCGCACTATATCCTGAAATGGCAGAAGCTGGAATTCATGAACCACCGGATTAGGTCCCAGTGGCGAGTTATCCTTTCAACTAGAAGTTTCGGGGTTCGCATCTCAGTGGACGCAAACCCTTGAAGAGGCTAACGAAACAGATGTCCAGTACTGCCAGGTTTTCAATGATCATCTAGCTGTAGTCAGCTCATGACGAATTCCTCAAACCAATCAAATATCTTTAAACCAACACTTATATATGTATATATGCATAAAACAGTACTGAAGCAATAATAATTTGCCTTTACTGGATGGCTACTGTATGCTTAAAATAATGAATTTATAATTGTACAGCCTGAAGAATTTATTGGAAAAAACTGTCCGGTCCAACTATTTTTATTCTAAACAAATAAACATGGAATCAAATACTACAACAAAGCCTGAGTTTTGCACATATATTTAGAAGCTTTCTCATTGTGAAACGAATCGGTGTCTGTCAAACTAGTGCACGGGTTATTGCTCCTTCTTTTGCGATACTAAGACACAAATTAATTGAATGCAACGTAAATCTGTTCATAAATGGGGATCGACAAGATTTACTTTCATCTGCGATATGAATGAGATTGTGTGAAGAGGGACAGGGAGCTTTAAGATATTTAATGAGCCAGCTGACTGTGACGGCGGAGATCCTAATTGAATGAGTGCGCTCCACTAAGAATACGAGGAATAAATGAGAAACATAATAATATATATTTGCTCATTCACCTCTCGTTTATCAGGCCGTATATCTAGGTTCTCGGATATCGCTGCTTTTCCACAAGTTTTTTTCTTGTTGGAAAGCGGAGTTTCACTCTTCCCTAGTTTCAGCATGGGTGGTGTTTTGCTGATGGGGTTGGGCTGCTAGTCTTACGTTCAACTTACCGTCTTAACTGGGCTTGCTAACAACAGAGCATCCAACCCAAGCCATATGCATGGTTGTTGGTGGGTATTCTATTATTGAGCCACGAATATTGTTCCTCTTTTGAATGTCATAAAATCCAGTCCCAGCTCATTTTATTCCCGTTCAATTTACACTATTTATTTTAAATAGACCAAGTGATATACCTAATTATGAGTGAAATGGTGTGGCCATTCTTTAATGTATTTTTCAGAAATTAGAGTAAACAATTATGCAATCTATTTACACTCTGTAAATAACAAAAGTCTATATACAGGATTCCACTTGCATGGGTGGTTTTCGTATGAAAAATCACACTCCTTTTTAGTCTTTTCTACAGATTAGAATTCCCTGTGAATTAGACACTACTGATTATCTCCCGAAAGATCCTTTCAAAATGTCTAACTGTGGGTAACTTCAAGGTTCATGGTACTTAGGAAAGGTTTTCTGAATTCTGTTACAATTTTCTTCATTTTATTTTATTAAAAAGACGATTACAGCAAAGAAAATATTCTTTTCGACGAAGTCACCGTCAAGTAGGCTGTACATTCGTGTATTTAGATTACATGTGTGAGAAAGTTCCAGAATCACTCCGAGTCAGAGGTCAGATCAATAAAATTACTAAGTCTAATAAACAAAAGATAGGTGGTATTAGTAGTATTCTAGAAATATTTTAGGCCAAAGGTTAAATTAAAAATTGCGATGTGTAATAATCAGGAGGATCTGGTAGAAAAGATTAAATAAGATTACAGTTATTATAAAACTAGTCAGTTTGTATAAATGCGGGTTAAGGATGTAGTATTAACGAAATGGGCAGAAGGTTCCGACATATACAGATAAAAACGGTGACGAAATCTAATAATGTAGGTAGGGATTCAAAAGGTAAATACGACAGAAATAAAAGGGAAGGTTGGACAAGAAAGGCAATAGGATAATCATTATTGGTGAGACTGACTTTTCATGATGACCACGGTAAGGACAACGGTTGGACATATTCCTTTTAGACGCATAGAATAATCTTGAGTTTTTGGATTGACAGTGCCTAAGCTACACCTAGATGTCTTGATTTCACTCCCTTTGGTAGATCTGATCAGATCTTATATATGGCTTTGAAGGAGTTTTCCCAAGGGGCTGGATAGCCGGAACTTACCAAATGTTCTGCCATCCAACTGTAAACCCTTCTGCGTTCTTCCTGTGCTAGCCGTGCTAGTCAGGCTACAGAAATACAAGCTGTCACAAGTGTCCAGCTGTTCCTAATTCTTTCTTAAACTAATAATAATGACTTTTATAACCTCAATTTATTCTTATATCAAGTATTATGGAAATAACTAGAATCAGGAAATACCTGAATGAATTTTAGCCTCTCATCTACAGCTACAAGTATGACAATTATATTCGTGAACTGGAAATTGTTTCTAGCCCCACCCACCACCACCACCACCATCACGCTCACCAGTGTTTCTATTTGTAAAAAGACATGCAAGTGAATAGAAGAAATCATTTATTTTTGCCTACAAAATTCACTCAACTCTTACTCAAACCGGATATAAGGCAATGAAAAGTTTTATGTTAAGCCATCGTAATATACAAGAAAAGAAATAATTATTGTGGTTACATTGACTAATACTAACGTTATGTATTCATTAATACAATAATAATATTTATTTATACTATTCAGGCTTGCTTTCTTGTAAGGCAAGGAATCAACTTGAAAAACAATTAATAATCGATATGTTTGTTACGACGGATGGCTATCGTGTCACTCGTGGACTATTTCACATTGATATGACGTTTGAAACGATGGAACCCCCATCCTTACTTATTACGATTGCGAATATATCCTGTTGAAGCATTCCAAATAGGAGGCAAGTCATTACCAACCAAATTAATTATCAAAGATAGTTGATTAATACTAAATGGCCAGGTTTAGAATGTCGTTAATTTTGAGTTAGCAGTGCCGTGAAGTTCCCTCTTCAAATATAGATATAAACAGATGAGCCGAAATGTCAGTAAATACAATACAAGTGTCACCAGCGCTTGACCACCTTATTACTATTCATAATATGCAACTTAAGCACTAAAATATGCATAATGAGGAAAATTGAATAAGATTGATTAGCTACATCAAGAAGTGTGTAAAAAGCTCACGTTAATCAGCTTTTTTTTCTGGAATGTTCAATATCTTCCATGGTGCCTAGTAAAAGATAAGGCGTCGAAAATACAAGTCTCTTCACATCTTTATATGAAAAAATGGAAAATTCGTGGGGTACTGCCATTCGAACATTAGTATAAACAAGACACTTAGTTCGGTGAGAAGGTGCTGTTCGACGAATTCTTTTCCTCTCATTTCATTGGCAAATTTTTCATGAAGGTAGGTAGTAACAAAAGTGATGAGTAGTCACAAGCTTAGTCGTTAATATTAGTCAATGCATCAGGCGTGAGGCTAGCAACCCCACCCTGTAAACAAAAATTGCTAAAGAAACTTCAGTATGTTGAACCTCCTTGCACCAAAAGAAAAAGTCTGTGTAGGAACATGGAACGTCCGAACTATGTACGAGACTGGAAAGCTGCCCAGATCGCCAACGAGATGAAAAGATACGGAATACAAGTGCTGGGAATATGTGAGAGCAGATGGAATGGGAGTGGACTCACCAAATTGTCAACAGGTGAGTCAGTGATCTACTCCGGTCACCCAGAAGATAACCACACGCACACCGAGGGCGTGGCTATCATGATGTCACCAACGGCAACGAAAGCCCTGATACAATGGGAGGCGATTTCGTCCAGGATAATGACCGCCAGGTTCAACTCCAAAGGAAGGAAAGTGTCAATCATACAATGTTATGCACCCACAAACAACGCAGACCTCGAGAAGAAAGAAGAATTCTACAGGCAACTACAGGCAACAATGGACAATACTCCAGCTGGCGACATGAAAATACTAATGGGAGACATGAACGCCAAACTGGGACCAGACAATACGGGAAGGGAACTCATCATGGGTAGAGAAGCTCTAGGAGAAATGAATGAAAACGGAGAACTCTTCGCCGACTTCTGCGCCTTCAACGAACTGGTGATTGGTGGCAGTGTATACAAGCACAAAGATATCCACAAGGCTACATGGGTGTCACCAGACGGGCAAACCAAAAACCAAATCGACTTCATCTCAATCTCAAGGAAGTGGAGGCGCAGCCTACTGGACACAAAAGCAAGAAGAGGAGCAGACGTTGGCTCAGACCACTATCTCGTACAAGGGACAATCCAAATCAAATTAAAAGCTTTCAGGGAATCAGGAGCTGCAGATAGACCACAAGCCAAGTTCAACACTCAAAAGCTGAAGGACCAGGCTACAAAGGACATCTTCATTGCAAGCATAAAGGACAAAGCCGAGACACAAATCAACACTAGCGAAGAGGTCGGCGTTGAAAAGCACTGGAACAACTTGAAAACGGTGTGGAGCCAAACCTGCATAGAAATTCTAGGCAGAAAAAAGAGACAGGACAAACAGTGGCTCACTACGGACACTTGGAAACTAATAGAAGAGAGAAGGACAGTGAAGCAAAAGATTATCCAGTGCACGGACGAGCAACAAAAACAGGAGCTGAATGCAAGCTACAATACACTGAACAAAAGAGTGAAGAAAAGTGCCAGGGAAGACAAAAGAAAATATTATGAAACCATGGCAAACGAAGCAGAACAAGCTGCAGGCAAAGGAGACCTCGCCACACTCTACCAAACAACTAGGAACCTTTCGGGCAAACGTTCGACACAGATTAAGCCAATAAAGGACGACAATGGAAAGTCAATCACCAAAGAGGTGGAACAGAGAAAGCACTGGGTTGAACACTTCAAAAGACTTCTAAATCGTCCGCCACCTACAACACGTCCAGCAATACCAACAACGGAAGCAGAACTACCAGTGAACACTGACCCCCCGACGAAATCAGAAGTCCTGAATGCAATCAAGATGCTTAAAACTGGGAAAACACCGGGACCAGATGGAATCCCAGCAGAGGCTTTGAAAATAGACCCAGAGACAACAGCGGACTTGATGACACCACTACTGGAGAAGGTGTGGAAAGAGGGCAAAGTACCCGAGGATTGGAAGAACAGTTACTTATTCAAACTTCCAAAGAAAGGAGACTTAAGTCAATGTAAAAACTGGCGTGGAATTATGCTTCTGTCCATTCCAAGCAAGATACTAAGTCGCATCATCCTGGAGAGAATCAAACAAGCCCTAGATGAAAAACTTCGTCCGGAACAGGCTGGATTCAGGAGAAACAAATCATGTATTGATCAAATCGCCACTCTACGGATCATCATTGAACAAAGCTTGGAATGGCAGTCACCTCTCTATCTCAACTTCATCGACTTTGAAAAGGCCTTCGACAGCGTCGATCGAGAGGTCATTTGGAAACTACTTCGCTACTACGGGGTCCCATCGACAATTATACACCTCATCCAACAGTTATACGACAATGCTGCATGCCAAGTAATCCACAACGGGAAACTTACGGAAGCCTTCGAAGTGAGGACGGGAGTGAGGCAAGGCTGTCTACTATCACCAATGATCTTCCTGATTGCAATTGATTGGATAATGCGACAGACAACGGCAACCAACGAGGGAACAGGCATAAAATGGACTGACACAAAAGACTTGGAGGATCTGGATTTCGCCGATGATATATGTCTGATTTCCCATAAACTGGAAGATATGCAAATGAAAAGTAACAAGTTGGCAGAAGAAGCATCAAAGATAGGACTTCACGTGAACATAGATAAAACAGAGATGATGAAGATTCCTAGCCAACATCAACAACACCAACAGACCACAATAAGCATAAATGGGAAGAACCTGAAAGAAACAACCTCCTTCACCTACCTGGGAAGCATCGTCTCAACTACAGGCGGAACTGACGAGGACATCAAAGCCAGAATCGGAAAAGCAAGACAAGCTTTCATTACTCTCAAATCTGTGTGGAGGTCAACAGCAATCAGCATCAAAAATAAGATCCGGATTTTCAACTCCAATGTGAAGTCAGTGCTACTATACGGATCAGAGACTTGGCGAGTCATAAAGAGCATCTCAAACAAACTTCAAACCTTCATTAACAACTGTCTCCGCTCAATACTCAAGATCAGATGGCCAGAAAAGATCAGCAACAGGGATCTCTGGGAGCGAACCAATCAGGAACCGATTGTGAAACAAATAGGCAGAAAGAAATGGAGATGGATTGGCCATACGCTGAGGAAACCATCAAGTGACATCACTAGACAAGCCCTCGAGTGGAACCCGAAAGGGAGGCGGCGAGTTGGTCGTCCAAGGGTGACTTGGAGGAGGTCATGCGAGGAGGAGATGAAAGCATGTGGACAGACCTGGAGCAGGGTGAAAAAGTTGTCAGAAAACCGAAGTCAATGGAGGTGCGCAGCTGAAGCCCTATGTTCCTCTAGGAACTAAAGGATACAATAATAATAATAATAATAATTGTATCACGGTTACGTAATAGGATGAATAATCTGATTTATGAGTTGTAATCAGGATTCACATAGCGACGAAGGAAACTATAGAACAGTGAGAGTCCTGGGGAGATACAAGATTTAAAAAAGTTTAATATTAAACGAACGAAAATCGATTTAATTCAATTTTAGATTTTCCTGTCGAGTGATTGGAAATGAAGTGCTCAGTGTCAGGTTGATATGTCGACTGCTTGTGCAGATGCTGCGACTATGTTTGGTCAGAAAACGTGGTCAGTTATATTAGCGGGACATGAACGCCTAGCAATATATATATATATATTAGTTATAAAGAGGTTTATTGTGCTGAAGTTTCTGTAGCAACTTTGTTTACAGGATGGGGTTGCTAGCCTCACGCCTGAGAAAGGAATGGTTACATTAAGATAAAGTTTAGAGAGAAGCGACCTTTTGGATTGCTCCCCTCAAAATCAGAAAATAACGGGCAAAACAATCAGAACAACACCAGCAAAGGAAAACAGTTCACAGCAAAAAGGGCAAAAAGCGACAACAACGATGCAATACAACAACATGCAATATAGTTCAGCATAGTTAACTAAAATGATATCTCAACCATAGACTCACTGTCTTGGAACAACTTGAACATGTAAATCCAACAATATGTACAATTATAGATGTGTTTATGTTTAAAAATTTCACAAATCCAAACAGTTAGTTATCGGTTTTATCTGTCAATAGGATTATATCCTCAGATTTAGTGTTCGAAAGGTAAATAATTGTAATAGTTTACACAAACTCTTGGCATGAAATTTTACGGAAACGAGAGTTTTTATGAAATTCGGGAAATGTAGCGCAGCAGTGTGTGTGTAAAAGGGCAAAGCACCCGAGGATTGGAAGAACGGATACTTATTCAAACGACCAAAGAAACGGGACTTAAGTCAATGCAAAAACTGGCGTGGAATTATACTTATGTCCATACCAAGCAAAATACTAAGCCGCATCATCGTAGAGAGAATCAAACAAGCCCTAGATGAAAAACTTCGACCAGAACAGGCCGGATTAAGGAGAAACAAATCATGTATTGATCAAATCGCAACTCTACGGATCATCATTGAACAAAGCTTGGAATGGCAGTCTCCTCTCTATCTCAACTTCATTGACTTTGAAAAGGCCTTCAGCAGACAGTGTCGATCGGGAGGTGATTTGGCAACTACTTCGCTACCACGGGGTGCAATCGACAATTATACACCTCATCCAACAGTTATACGACAATGCTGCATGCCAAGTAATCCACAACGAGAAACTTACGGAAGCCTTCGAAGTAAGGACGGGAGAGAGACAAGCCTGCCTACTATCACCAATGATTTTCCTGATTGCAGTATACTGGATAATGCGACAGTCAACGGCGGGCAATGAGGAAACAGGCATAAAATGGACTCACACAAAAGACTTGGGGGATCTGGACTTCGCCGATGATATGTGTCTGATTTCCCACAAACGGGAAGATATGCAAGTGAAAAGCAACAAGTTGGCAGAAGAAGCATTCAAGATAGGACTCCAAGTGAACATAGGGAAAAAAGAGGTAATGAAGATTCCTGGCCAACATCAACAGCAACACAACAACAGACAACAATCAGCATAAGTGGGAAGAACCTGAAAGAAATAGACTCCTTCATCTACCTGGGAAGCATCGTTTCAACTACAGGCGGAACTGACGAGGATATCAAAGCAAGAATCGGAAAAGCAAGACAAGCTTTCATTACTCTCTAATCTATGTGGAGGTCAACAGCACTCACCAACAAAAATAAGATCCGGATTTTCAACTCCAATCTGAAGTCAGTGCTACTATACGGATCAGAGACTTGGCGAGTCATAAAGAGCATCTCAAACAAACTTCAGACCTTCATTAACAGTTGTCTCCGCTCAGTACTCAAGATCAGATGGCCAGAAAAGATCAGGAACAGGGATCTCTGGGAGCGAACCAATCAGAAACCGATTGTGAAACAAATAGGCAGGAAGAAATGGAGATGGATTGGCCATACGCTGAGGAAACCATCAAGTAACATCACTAGACAAGCCCTCGAGTGGAACCCGAAAGGGAGGCGGCGAGTTGGTCGTTAAAACAAGGGTGACTTGGAGGAGGTCATGTGAGGAGGAGATGAGAGCATGTGGACAGACCTGGAGCGAGGTGGAAAAGTTGTCAGAAAACCGAAGGCAATGGAGGTGCGCAGCTGAAGCCCTATGTTCATCTAGGAACTAAAGGATACAATAATAATAATAATAAATATTAGTTAACCCTAGTAAGGCACAATATCCAGTAAGAAGCTCAACTATAATATATCATACAGTCACAAATACACAACCATACAATAGGATGGGATGTACTAACAGGCTTAAAATCTAATATAACATGTTGCCGGAAGAGATTGATAACTGAACCTCTGTTTAACGAACCCAGTGAGAATACGTGCATTAGAAATCATTGAACACCTTTTGCGGACATATAGAAAATACTACTGTCACCACGTCAAACAGGAAGGAATAAAGAGAAGGATAAAAACCAAGTCTTAGAGATGGACAATTACAGCTGATGATATGATTATTAGGAAGAAATGGTGTTGTAAATATCGTTATCCGTTACAACAGTAGTGTTTCACTGTGTGATATATCCAACAAACAAATGAATCTAAATATTCCCATAATTTATTCAGAACAAATACAGTTAGAACTAACAATTATCGTTTTCAATAAATTCCTCTTCAAGCTCAACAATTATAAATGCAATAATTTAAGCATACAATAGCCAACCAGTGAAGGGAAATTAGAATCATATCAGAAATGTATTGTGGAGCAAGTAAAGGATAATGCTTTGAGACAATAGCCAGTTATTTTTAAATATGCATGGTCAATGTGAACATGAGATAAATTGAGATGAAATAATAAAATAAATAATATAATATTTATCTATACTCAACAAAATTACAGGTTTCGAGGTTGAGTGTAATCACTGGTGTGTGGGGCAAAATGAATATTGCAGAAAAATGAACATAAATAGGGTAGACTAGGCTTAAGTTGAAGGGTGATCAATAACAATAATAGTGATGTTGAAAGAATAATTAGTACTAGTAGTAAACTATAATCAAATATCAAGTAGTGATGAATTACAAGGCGAGCTCGTAGACCATTAAGCCACTGGGAACCCACGCAGTCGTTCATGAATTCCGACTTTTCTGCCAATTCAGGTAGGTTTTGAGGACAAATACTTGCCAGCGATGACATCGATTAGTGGTCGCACTATATCCTGAAATGGCAGAAGCTGGAATTCATGAACCACCGGATTAGGTCCCAGTGGCGAGTTATCCTTTCAACTAGAAGTTTCGGGGTTCGCATCTCAGTGGACGCAAACCCTTGAAGAGGCTAACGAAACAGATGTCCAGTACTGCCAGGTTTTCAATGATCATCTAGCTGTAGTCAGCTCATGACGAATTCCTCAAACCAATCAAATATCTTTAAACCAACACTTATATATGTATATATGCATAAAACAGTACTGAAGCAATAATAATTTGCCTTTACTGGATGGCTACTGTATGCTTAAAATAATGAATTTATAATTGTACAGCCTGAAGAATTTATTGGAAAAAACTGTCCGGTCCAACTATTTTTATTCTAAACAAATAAACATGGAATCAAATACTACAACAAAGCCTGAGTTTTGCACATATATTTAGAAGCTTTCTCATTGTGAAACGAATCGGTGTCTGTCAAACTAGTGCACGGGTTATTGCTCCTTCTTTTGCGATACTAAGACACAAATTAATTGAATGCAACGTAAATCTGTTCATAAATGGGGATCGACAAGATTTACTTTCATCTGCGATATGAATGAGATTGTGTGAAGAGGGACAGGGAGCTTTAAGATATTTAATGAGCCAGCTGACTGTGACGGCGGAGATCCTAATTGAATGAGTGCGCTCCACTAAGAATACGAGGAATAAATGAGAAACATAATAATATATATTTGCTCATTCACCTCTCGTTTATCAGGCCGTATATCTAGGTTCTCGGATATCGCTGCTTTTCCACAAGTTTTTTTCTTGTTGGAAAGCGGAGTTTCACTCTTCCCTAGTTTCAGCATGGGTGGTGTTTTGCTGATGGGGTTGGGCTGCTAGTCTTACGTTCAACTTACCGTCTTAACTGGGCTTGCTAACAACAGAGCATCCAACCCAAGCCATATGCATGGTTGTTGGTGGGTATTCTATTATTGAGCCACGAATATTGTTCCTCTTTTGAATGTCATAAAATCCAGTCCCAGCTCATTTTATTCCCGTTCAATTTACACTATTTATTTTAAATAGACCAAGTGATATACCTAATTATGAGTGAAATGGTGTGGCCATTCTTTAATGTATTTTTCAGAAATTAGAGTAAACAATTATGCAATCTATTTACACTCTGTAAATAACAAAAGTCTATATACAGGATTCCACTTGCATGGGTGGTTTTCGTATGAAAAATCACACTCCTTTTTAGTCTTTTCTACAGATTAGAATTCCCTGTGAATTAGACACTACTGATTATCTCCCGAAAGATCCTTTCAAAATGTCTAACTGTGGGTAACTTCAAGGTTCATGGTACTTAGGAAAGGTTTTCTGAATTCTGTTACAATTTTCTTCATTTTATTTTATTAAAAAGACGATTACAGCAAAGAAAATATTCTTTTCGACGAAGTCACCGTCAAGTAGGCTGTACATTCGTGTATTTAGATTACATGTGTGAGAAAGTTCCAGAATCACTCCGAGTCAGAGGTCAGATCAATAAAATTACTAAGTCTAATAAACAAAAGATAGGTGGTATTAGTAGTATTCTAGAAATATTTTAGGCCAAAGGTTAAATTAAAAATTGCGATGTGTAATAATCAGGAGGATCTGGTAGAAAAGATTAAATAAGATTACAGTTATTATAAAACTAGTCAGTTTGTATAAATGCGGGTTAAGGATGTAGTATTAACGAAATGGGCAGAAGGTTCCGACATATACAGATAAAAACGGTGACGAAATCTAATAATGTAGGTAGGGATTCAAAAGGTAAATACGACAGAAATAAAAGGGAAGGTTGGACAAGAAAGGCAATAGGATAATCATTATTGGTGAGACTGACTTTTCATGATGACCACGGTAAGGACAACGGTTGGACATATTCCTTTTAGACGCATAGAATAATCTTGAGTTTTTGGATTGACAGTGCCTAAGCTACACCTAGATGTCTTGATTTCACTCCCTTTGGTAGATCTGATCAGATCTTATATATGGCTTTGAAGGAGTTTTCCCAAGGGGCTGGATAGCCGGAACTTACCAAATGTTCTGCCATCCAACTGTAAACCCTTCTGCGTTCTTCCTGTGCTAGCCGTGCTAGTCAGGCTACAGAAATACAAGCTGTCACAAGTGTCCAGCTGTTCCTAATTCTTTCTTAAACTAATAATAATGACTTTTATAACCTCAATTTATTCTTATATCAAGTATTATGGAAATAACTAGAATCAGGAAATACCTGAATGAATTTTAGCCTCTCATCTACAGCTACAAGTATGACAATTATATTCGTGAACTGGAAATTGTTTCTAGCCCCACCCACCACCACCACCACCATCACGCTCACCAGTGTTTCTATTTGTAAAAAGACATGCAAGTGAATAGAAGAAATCATTTATTTTTGCCTACAAAATTCACTCAACTCTTACTCAAACCGGATATAAGGCAATGAAAAGTTTTATGTTAAGCCATCGTAATATACAAGAAAAGAAATAATTATTGTGGTTACATTGACTAATACTAACGTTATGTATTCATTAATACAATAATAATATTTATTTATACTATTCAGGCTTGCTTTCTTGTAAGGCAAGGAATCAACTTGAAAAACAATTAATAATCGATATGTTTGTTACGACGGATGGCTATCGTGTCACTCGTGGACTATTTCACATTGATATGACGTTTGAAACGATGGAACCCCCATCCTTACTTATTACGATTGCGAATATATCCTGTTGAAGCATTCCAAATAGGAGGCAAGTCATTACCAACCAAATTAATTATCAAAGATAGTTGATTAATACTAAATGGCCAGGTTTAGAATGTCGTTAATTTTGAGTTAGCAGTGCCGTGAAGTTCCCTCTTCAAATATAGATATAAACAGATGAGCCGAAATGTCAGTAAATACAATACAAGTGTCACCAGCGCTTGACCACCTTATTACTATTCATAATATGCAACTTAAGCACTAAAATATGCATAATGAGGAAAATTGAATAAGATTGATTAGCTACATCAAGAAGTGTGTAAAAAGCTCACGTTAATCAGCTTTTTTTTCTGGAATGTTCAATATCTTCCATGGTGCCTAGTAAAAGATAAGGCGTCGAAAATACAAGTCTCTTCACATCTTTATATGAAAAAATGGAAAATTCGTGGGGTACTGCCATTCGAACATTAGTATAAACAAGACACTTAGTTCGGTGAGAAGGTGCTGTTCGACGAATTCTTTTCCTCTCATTTCATTGGCAAATTTTTCATGAAGGTAGGTAGTAACAAAAGTGATGAGTAGTCACAAGCTTAGTCGTTAATATTAGTCAATGCATCAGGCGTGAGGCTAGCAACCCCACCCTGTAAACAAAAATTGCTAAAGAAACTTCAGTATGTTGAACCTCCTTGCACCAAAAGAAAAAGTCTGTGTAGGAACATGGAACGTCCGAACTATGTACGAGACTGGGAAAGCTGCCCAGATCGCCAACGAGATGAAAAGATACGGAATACAAGTGCTGGGAATATGTGAGAGCAGATGGAATGGGAGTGGACTCACCAAATTGTCAACAGGTGAGTCAGTGATCTACTCCGGTCACCCAGAAGATAACCACACGCACACCGAGGGCGTGGCTATCATGATGTCACCAACGGCAACGAAAGCCCTGATACAATGGGAGGCGATTTCGTCCAGGATAATGACCGCCAGGTTCAACTCCAAAGGAAGGAAAGTGTCAATCATACAATGTTATGCACCCACAAACAACGCAGACCTCGAGAAGAAAGAAGAATTCTACAGGCAACTACAGGCAACAATGGACAATACTCCAGCTGGCGACATGAAAATACTAATGGGAGACATGAACGCCAAACTGGGACCAGACAATACGGGAAGGGAACTCATCATGGGTAGAGAAGCTCTAGGAGAAATGAATGAAAACGGAGAACTCTTCGCCGACTTCTGCGCCTTCAACGAACTGGTGATTGGTGGCAGTGTATACAAGCACAAAGATATCCACAAGGCTACATGGGTGTCACCAGACGGGCAAACCAAAAACCAAATCGACTTCATCTCAATCTCAAGGAAGTGGAGGCGCAGCCTACTGGACACAAAAGCAAGAAGAGGAGCAGACGTTGGCTCAGACCACTATCTCGTACAAGGGACAATCCAAATCAAATTAAAAGCTTTCAGGGAATCAGGAGCTGCAGATAGACCACAAGCCAAGTTCAACACTCAAAAGCTGAAGGACCAGGCTACAAAGGACATCTTCATTGCAAGCATAAAGGACAAAGCCGAGACACAAATCAACACTAGCGAAGAGGTCGGCGTTGAAAAGCACTGGAACAACTTGAAAACGGTGTGGAGCCAAACCTGCATAGAAATTCTAGGCAGAAAAAAGAGACAGGACAAACAGTGGCTCACTACGGACACTTGGAAACTAATAGAAGAGAGAAGGACAGTGAAGCAAAAGATTATCCAGTGCACGGACGAGCAACAAAAACAGGAGCTGAATGCAAGCTACAATACACTGAACAAAAGAGTGAAGAAAAGTGCCAGGGAAGACAAAAGAAAATATTATGAAACCATGGCAAACGAAGCAGAACAAGCTGCAGGCAAAGGAGACCTCGCCACACTCTACCAAACAACTAGGAACCTTTCGGGCAAACGTTCGACACAGATTAAGCCAATAAAGGACGACAATGGAAAGTCAATCACCAAAGAGGTGGAACAGAGAAAGCACTGGGTTGAACACTTCAAAAGACTTCTAAATCGTCCGCCACCTACAACACGTCCAGCAATACCAACAACGGAAGCAGAACTACCAGTGAACACTGACCCCCCGACGAAATCAGAAGTCCTGAATGCAATCAAGATGCTTAAAACTGGGAAAACACCGGGACCAGATGGAATCCCAGCAGAGGCTTTGAAAATAGACCCAGAGACAACAGCGGACTTGATGACACCACTACTGGAGAAGGTGTGGAAAGAGGGCAAAGTACCCGAGGATTGGAAGAACAGTTACTTATTCAAACTTCCAAAGAAAGGAGACTTAAGTCAATGTAAAAACTGGCGTGGAATTATGCTTCTGTCCATTCCAAGCAAGATACTAAGTCGCATCATCCTGGAGAGAATCAAACAAGCCCTAGATGAAAAACTTCGTCCGGAACAGGCTGGATTCAGGAGAAACAAATCATGTATTGATCAAATCGCCACTCTACGGATCATCATTGAACAAAGCTTGGAATGGCAGTCACCTCTCTATCTCAACTTCATCGACTTTGAAAAGGCCTTCGACAGCGTCGATCGAGAGGTCATTTGGAAACTACTTCGCTACTACGGGGTCCCATCGACAATTATACACCTCATCCAACAGTTATACGACAATGCTGCATGCCAAGTAATCCACAACGGGAAACTTACGGAAGCCTTCGAAGTGAGGACGGGAGTGAGGCAAGGCTGTCTACTATCACCAATGATCTTCCTGATTGCAATTGATTGGATAATGCGACAGACAACGGCAACCAACGAGGGAACAGGCATAAAATGGACTGACACAAAAGACTTGGAGGATCTGGATTTCGCCGATGATATATGTCTGATTTCCCATAAACTGGAAGATATGCAAATGAAAAGTAACAAGTTGGCAGAAGAAGCATCAAAGATAGGACTTCACGTGAACATAGATAAAACAGAGATGATGAAGATTCCTAGCCAACATCAACAACACCAACAGACCACAATAAGCATAAATGGGAAGAACCTGAAAGAAACAACCTCCTTCACCTACCTGGGAAGCATCGTCTCAACTACAGGCGGAACTGACGAGGACATCAAAGCCAGAATCGGAAAAGCAAGACAAGCTTTCATTACTCTCAAATCTGTGTGGAGGTCAACAGCAATCAGCATCAAAAATAAGATCCGGATTTTCAACTCCAATGTGAAGTCAGTGCTACTATACGGATCAGAGACTTGGCGAGTCATAAAGAGCATCTCAAACAAACTTCAAACCTTCATTAACAACTGTCTCCGCTCAATACTCAAGATCAGATGGCCAGAAAAGATCAGCAACAGGGATCTCTGGGAGCGAACCAATCAGGAACCGATTGTGAAACAAATAGGCAGAAAGAAATGGAGATGGATTGGCCATACGCTGAGGAAACCATCAAGTGACATCACTAGACAAGCCCTCGAGTGGAACCCGAAAGGGAGGCGGCGAGTTGGTCGTCCAAGGGTGACTTGGAGGAGGTCATGCGAGGAGGAGATGAAAGCATGTGGACAGACCTGGAGCAGGGTGAAAAAGTTGTCAGAAAACCGAAGTCAATGGAGGTGCGCAGCTGAAGCCCTATGTTCCTCTAGGAACTAAAGGATACAATAATAATAATAATAATTGTATCACGGTTACGTAATAAGATGAATAATCTGATTTATGAGTTGTAATCAGGATTCACATAGAGACAAAGGAAACTATAGAACAGTGAGAGTCCTGGGGAGATACAAGATTTAAAAAAGTTTAATATTAAACGAACGAAAATCGATTTAATTCAATTTTAGATTTTCCTGTCGATTGATTGGAAATGAAGTGCCTAGTGTCAGGTTGATATGTCGACTGCTTGTGCAGATGCTGCGACTATGTTTGGTCAGAAAACGTGGTCAGTTATATTAGCGGGACATGAACGCCTAGCAATATATATATATATTAGTTATAAAGAGGTTTATTGTGCTGAAGTTTCTGTAGCAACTTTGTTTACAGGATGGGGTTGCTAGCCTCACGCCTGAGAAAGGAATGGTTACATTAAGATAAAGTTTAGAGAGAAGCGACCTTTTGGATTGCTCCCCTCAAAATCAGAAAATAACGGGCAAAACAATCAGAACAACACCAGCAAAGGAAAACAGTTCACAGCAAAAAGGGCAAAAAGCGACAACAACGATGCAATACAACAACATGCAATATAGTTCAGCATAGTTAACTAAAATGATATCTCAACCATAGACTCACTGTCTTGGAACAACTTGAACATGTAAATCCAACAATATGTACAATTATAGATGTGTTTATGTTTAAAAATTTCACAAATCCAAACAGTTAGTTATCGGTTTTATCTGTCAATAGGATTATATCCTCAGATTTAGTGTTCGAAAGGTAAATAATTGTAATAGTTTACACAAACTCTTGGCATGAAATTTTACGGAAACGAGAGTTTTTATGAAATTCGGGAAATGTAGCGCAGCAGTGTGTGTGTAAAAGGGCAAAGCACCCGAGGATTGGAAGAACGGATACTTATTCAAACGACCAAAGAAACGGGACTTAAGTCAATGCAAAAACTGGCGTGGAATTATACTTATGTCCATACCAAGCAAAATACTAAGCCGCATCATCGTAGAGAGAATCAAACAAGCCCTAGATGAAAAACTTCGACCAGAACAGGCCGGATTAAGGAGAAACAAATCATGTATTGATCAAATCGCAACTCTACGGATCATCATTGAACAAAGCTTGGAATGGCAGTCTCACATCTCTCTATCTCAACTTCATTGACTTTGAAAAGGCCTTCAGCAGACAGTGTCGATCGGGAGGTGATTTGGCAACTACTTCGCTACCACTAAGGGGGTGCAATCGACAATTATACACCTCATCCAACAGTTATACGACAATGCTGCATGCCAAGTAATCCACAACGAGAAACTTACGGAAGCCTTCGAAGTAAGGACGGGAGAGAGACAAGCCTGCCTACTATCACCAATGATTTTCCTGATTGCAGTATACTGGATAATGCGACAGTCAACGGCGGGCAATGAGGAAACAGGCATAAAATGGACTCACACAAAAGACTTGGGGGATCTGGACTTCGCCGATGATATGTGTCTGATTTCCCACAAACGGGAAGATATGCAAGTGAAAAGCAACAAGTTGGCAGAAGAAGCATTCGGGGAAGATAGGACTCCAAGTGAACATAGGGAAAAAAGAGGTAATGAAGATTCCTGGCCAACATCAACAGCAACGACAACAACAGACAACAATCAGCATAAGTGGGAAGAACCTGAAAGAAATAGACTCCTTCATCTACCTGGGAAGCATCGTTTCAACTACAGGCCGACGGAACTGACGAGGATATCAAAGCAAGAATCGGAAAAGCAAGACAAGCTTTCATTACTCTCTAATCTATGTGGAGGTCAACAGCACTCACCAACAAAAATAAGATCCGGATTTTCAACTCCAATCTGAAGTCAGTGGAATTCACTAGGATGTGCATCTCGTCCTATTCGGGACTCGTCAGTGGATGTACCCGCCTCAGTTGGAACATTATCACTTACTGCGGAATGCAGGTACATCCAATTGACGAGTCCCAAATAAGAGAGGTGAAATGCGCATCCTGGATTCCACTGCTAGTTACTATCCACTAATCAGCTTCAAAGAAAAATCGAGTTAGTAGAAATCTATAAGGTTATTACCATGATAGTAGAAGTCTTTGAACAATATACTTTTGTATGCATAGCCCAGGTTTTTCTAACTAGTTAGCTAAGGCTTCAGCAATGTGAAGTGGAAGAAAGCATAATGCATTTGCAGGTTGTTCTTTACTTTGAAGATTACTATGAAAGAGGCATTTGTACATCTGGAATGATCAGTGTTGACAAGGTGTTCGACTGTCGCACACCTTAAAGAACAACTATCATCTTTCTGCAACCATGTGGAACAGCGTTCTTGAGCCCTTTTAGACAGGATGCAGGTAAAACGACTAATGCACCCAACCCTGTAGTAGCATGTGAACTGATGACCACACACAGAAGTGGTCAGATGTGAGATCTTGTGTGTTGAACTTCTGAAGATCAGTAGATGACTGAAGGACACTACATTAGCGTTGCCGAGAAGAAAATTCCCCTCAAAGATGCGAAATTTCTCCTTTTAAGGATTTCTTATAACCTCATTCTCAATAGTGAATCTCCAGTTTTATAACTGTGCTTACATCCTCAGTCGTTAATACACAGTTTTAATTTTCGTATGAAGGTTTCTTCGACTTTGATTGGTAAAATGGAGTGGTTTTTACCAAGAATATTATTTGTGTTATTTGGAATAGAAATAATTTGAGTAAACATCTGCTCGCCATTTAAACTTTATGGATATATATATATATATATTCGAGTATAGGGGTAATGCATTAACCATAACAAAATGAATCAGTTACTGAAACACCGATGATAGGGGTACTCTGACGTTTTATTTACTATCCTTCAGGCTAATTAGATTTATGCATAACGTCAAATACCACTTTGGAAATGCTTTTTCCGTTAAATAGAGACGGAAGTATTTGGATGTTTGAGACGATGACTAGTCAATGCAAAAGACTTGTTTATTGATGTGTGTTGCACCCGCATATATCTCAGTGAATGACATAAAAGGTGAAATAAGCGGGTCAGTCAGCTTAAACAACACAGAGATTCCCTTGAAGGATCAGTTTTAACTCATTACAAGTTAAACAAGAAGTTGGTACGAATGCATCAAGGATAGCAATAATAATAAGAATAATATCAATAAGTGAAACAATAAAAGGAATAATAATTTGAGACGGTTCTCCAATTGTTATTTAGCTGAGTACATTTCAGTTTCAATTGAAACTTACGATAAACTTATTGTTACTTGTTGAAAAGGGACTAGCAGTGGGATAGACGACGCGTGTGTTGTCTTCCTTGGGACTCATCATTTAGATGCATCAGCAATCCATAGCGATTGATAGTGTTCACACATTGAGACAAGAACCTTGCATTCACCAAACCACTTGAGCTACAGGAGCGAACTCGTGTGCAAAAGGTATCCATTGACATGCTGTGATAAGGGCTCCTACTCCGAAAGCCTTGACATCAGCATGATAAATAGAGGCTTAACATTTTGGTTCAGTCAACCCCAGGGGTAAATAAATTTGATTTGAACAAATGACGGTGTAATAAATTGAACTCAATCCCACAATTTCACCAATGAATAGTAGATGGATTCGTCAGTGTAGTTCAGTTTTCAGGGAATACAAGATACACATTTCTTCCTACACGTGCCTGGGTGAAGGTGTTCCCACTGGGACTCATGGTCTCGAGCAGATGAGTAAACAAACACCTTAACATTTACGGAAAACAGTTCATATAACTCCCAAGGGGCAGCAAGGCGAACAAACTTATTCTACTGCAATAGGTGGTTGTTAGCACATGTAATCGTATTGAGGTTGAGGACGGAATTTACATCATATCTGACCATGCACTCAATACTGGTGGCAATACTGAGTCAGTTAGCGGCTTTATTACTTTACTGAATTATATTTATTCGAATTTTAGAGTAGCAGAGGAATTCAAATCCCCCGGGAGTCAGGTTTTTATTCTCCATTTCATCAGCGGCAGTCTATGAACTCAAAGATCTAAAGGGGAAAACCAGAAAGATGGGAACTTCAGTGGAACAAAGAGGAGAGAGAGGTGATGAAGTTACCATGCTGGCCGAAAACAATTAACGTTAATCACCATCAGTGTGAGAAATTTGGAGAATCTTGAAAATCCCCATTTAGTCATATGAAAAGAGAAGACGTTCAGCGAAGAGACTCTTTTCGGCGAATTCATTCACATAGCTGTACAATCGCATTTATATATAATTATTTGAGTGTGTGTGTGTACATGAGGTTTGTCAAAATTAGATAATTGATCAAGTAATAAAAGAATGATCTAATATAGAAACAAAGTTAATTGGACAGCAACTAAATTAAGATTGAGTTAGTAAGTTAGATGACGTAATACAATTGACTAAAATGTTTTAACTTAGGTCAGGTTAGCAACAGAGGTACTACTTAGTCTCTACCTGTAATTACCTCTGTTGCTAACCTGACCTAAGTTAAAACATTTTAGTCAATTGTATTACGTCATCTAACTTACTAACTCAATCTTAATTTAGTTGCTGTCCAATTAACTTTGTTTCTATATTAGATCATTCTTTTATTACCTGATCAATTATCTAATTTTGACAAACCTCATGTACACACACACACTCAAATAATTATATATAAATGCGATTGTACAGCTATGTGAAATTTGGAGAAAGTCACTTCTTTTTTATTTATCTGGGTGACATCAGATCAGTACAGGTAGCACAGATATAATCAGAAAAATGGACAGATCTTCATTGATCCAAAAACTGTGTCAAAATCTACTACGTTCAGTGTAAAGAACAAGAATTTTATTTTGATAAAATCACATAGTGTTTAATACGGTAAGTAATATTTACCGATGAACAAGTTTTGAGACTAAATTTTCATTACCACTCATAATAATATCAAGTCACTCATACAACTTCCTTGCTTCATTTATGCATATGATTAAAATTAATTAGTTCTGGTGAGAAGTCGTGACCAGTGAGGTGCAGCCAGTCAGGTATGAGAATGGAGGTTGCACCGATGACATTGGTTGATGGCCATGGTAAATCACGGATTGGTAGAAGTTAGAATTCATGGACTTGCCAATGAGTCTGGTCCTAATGGCTGAATGGTATGTGAGCTTGCTTTGATTGATAACGCTATCATTATTTCTTGATGTACATTATCTAACATTGATTTTATTCAAATTTCTAATTAATTTTACTCATGTATATAAATGAAGCAAGTAATTTGTATGAGTGACTTGATATTATTATGATTGGCAATGATAATTTGAGCTCGAAACTTGGTCATCAGTAAATCTGACTTTCCGTATAACGCACTGTGTGATTTGTCAGAATAAAATCAAATCTATATTGAAATTATACTCTACCATAATGTCCATGTTTTTTACTTATGAGGAACAAGAACTCAATTCTCAACGCCAATGCTCAATCAGTTCTTCTATAGAGTTTACAGACTTGACATACGCGTCAGGAAATCGATTCTAACAGGGAAACTCAGACTTTCATCAACAGCTTACTTCACTATTGAATTGAATTTTTGATTTTCCCGTCGATTGATTGGACCGAAGTGCTCGGTCCCAGAATCAAAAATTCAATTCAATAATTAATATGACCCGTTGCACAAGAGGTGGCTGTCGTGGCCCAAGTGGTCTAGTGGATAACGCTTTGGCGTTTGAAACTATGGGTACTGGGTTCAAGCCTCGTGGGAACATCATCACTCACTGAGAAATGCAGGTACATCCAGCTGACGAGCCCCAAATAGGACGAAATGCGCATCCTGGATTCCACTGCTAGCCACCATCCACCAATTGTAAGCTTACTTCACTCCTTGTATAGTTCAGATGAGACTGCCTGCCAGAAGAAAAAGAATAAGGAAGTCTGATAACGAACCAACCGAGAACGTATCGCCTAACATGTATGCAGAAGGAAAATAGTGATGTATTCTGACACACGCCTGAGCATCGAGTGAAACCCACTGGGAATCTTTGATTTGGGTGTCCAAGAGTGAAATGTAGAATATCATATAAGGGGAAAACGAAGGCTTATAATTCCGTTGTAGTGGAACTACGAAATAATATCAACCTATATCATATTTGTCTTCTCGATGCTTAATTTGAATTTACCAGTTGACTGAGTCTTTTAAAAAAATACTTAATTTTGAAACATAAGACTTTTAAGAAACATTAGGTGAAATCAGTTTTTAATTTTAAAGAGGCTTTTTGTATCATTATCACTAACTGGATGACTGACTGGGAGAATTCAAGTATTGTATTAATTCATTCAATTACCAAGAAGGCAGTAACGAGTTCAAAAGCAGAATTAGCTTCCTTGCTCCTTTCTTTGTGTTGTTTTTCTTTCGTGACTTTGTTTAGTGAGGATAAATGACTAGTCATTAGAACTGCTTCTTTTTTTATTTATGTAATCCTCAGTATCTGAAAAAGATTATTTTCTCTTTCGAAAAATTCACGTAAAAACTAACATCGTTCATAACAATGATTGGCTGAAAGATTTGGACGTGCTTAAATCACCTTGTTCACCTTTCACACAAGGTAGAATCCATTTTGAAATTTTGAGGAAGATTAATGGTTTCTAGGCGTCTGTGGCACAGCAGTAGAATGGTTGGCAACCACTCAGATGGTTCGGGTTCGACTGCCGGCAGACAAACTCTTTCATCTTGCTAAGCCGGTAATAAGATAGCTAAAGAAGGGAGGTTGGGCATGAGACTAGCAACTTCATCCCATAAAACACACGCCACCGCTACCGAAAATTTAAACTTATAGATTGAAGCCCTATGTTCCACTGGGAACGTAAAGGAATAAAATGATTAAAATAAATAATCGTTTCGAAAGAATGTGTCTTTGTTGCACGATGGTACAGATTACTGCCCAACCATCATGGATAGTCAAATATCACTCACATCAATCAGTAGGGTTTGCCTCCCAGATCCAAGTGATCTGAGCACCAGACTGCTGTTTGTTCCGTTGAAGGCCAAACTGATAATGGGTGTGCTCATTCACTGTACTGAAACCTGAACATATCCCTCAGTTTTTCATATGCATAAACTCAACAGTAGACGAAATCCAAATCACTTCTGAGTTAAAAAAAAATGAACAGAGTGGGTTGATCATGTGAGACTATAGAATAAAACGAAAACAAGATAGTGGGTTACTATACTAGCATTTATAGGAAACCAGTACACTCTAATAAATACTTAGATTCATCCAATTCAGAATTGGTAAAGATAGATTAAGTTAAGTGTCTCTATAATCGAGACAACAGCCTAGCCAATAGGCCAGAAGATTTAAATAAACAAAATCAAACAAATAAAGGCAAATATTACTGCTGAGCAACTCACTACCCACCAGAATTTACTCAGAAATCTATGAAGAACCGTATAAAAAGTAAGACTAAAAATAAAAATGACTAAGATAGCAAAAATCATCCAAAATTTAGGCCTTTGTTTCACTACCGTATAAAGAAAGGAAATCAGAGGCCCTATGTAGAATTATCAATGAGACTAAAAGCAGGGTAGCATTCACAATAATCAAACAACTCTCTCAGAAATGAATTTTGTTGGCTTCAGGACTTTATAGATCCGATTATGAAAAATAATATAACTTACCAAAATACTATATGATAGCCGTGAGGTCAATTACATAGGTCTAACCAGTAGATCGGGTTCAATTAGATTATCGGTACATAAACATTTAGCTAGACCTAGAATGATTGGCCCTTCTAAGTTAAATAACCTGGAAATAAGCTCAGCTGTTGCATTGCATTCACTTGCATGTGCGTCGGTGGCACAGTGGTTAGGACTGTCGCCGACAATGCACTTGGTCTGAGGTTCGATCCCCTGCCGACGCACACCCGATATCCATGCTCTGTCTGCAAAATTGGGGTTACCGATATCACATGCTGAAAATTCCATACTTGTACTGTAATCAAAATAAAAAATAGATTGGCAAGAGCGGAATTATTAAAAGCTAACATAGTTAGGTAGAAACAGAGAGAGGTTAAGCACTGCAACTTTGTTTATCGTTTCAACACCACACAAATACAATCGAAATGACACAACGTCTGTACCAGAGGTATGCATAGTGAAAACGGACAACAGGGAAAAATGGGGTCAGAAAGAGGTAGAAAATAAATATATAAGACAAAGTGTGAAACAATGTTAATAAGTCGAAATAATTATGAGCAATAGCTTAAGCTCGAAACCCTGAAATCTAGTTATTAATACAGCATTATTCCTGTGTGATACTTCAAATGAATTTATTCAGTATAGAGTTACGTTCTACCACAGCAGCCGAGTTGTGCATTTACATTACTACAAGTGACCTATCTCAGAGAAAAGCATCAACTGAAACCACTTCAATACTCGCTAGAAACGCAGGTGAACTGCTAATACATGGAATCACATCTGTCGTTTGTAAAATAATTCGGTATTTGGTATTAATCGGCAGTTAGTAGGGTCATACGTATATTCTTGTTTTCTTGATTGCCCTTTATGATGGATCGCGTATTGTGATCAGTTTTCAAAGGAAACCGTCATTCAATTTCACTTTGAAATGTGTAAAAATGAAAATTGTGAATAAACATGCAAACTGTTAATTTGGTTTCATCATATTGTCAGTTCTGCCAAGAAGCTAGTCAGAGTTCGAGGAATTTCAAATGGTTTGAATCTGTTAGCTGAGTCAAACCGGATACACTGCTGAGTGAAACAGGTGTTTGGTACTGCGGTGAAGTCAACCTGTCTAGCGAGCAGTACTAGTTGGTGTGGTTGAGTGGTTTTCAGCCACTTACACCAATTCGTCATTTGTATTTTATTATTCCGCTGAACACTGGGCTTCAAATTAGAGCTTAGAATTTTCAGTAGCATTGGGTTTTAGTTTTACAATGTGGGGTTACTAGCCCCATAGTCAGGCTTCTCCCTTTACCGGACTTACCATTGGCTTAGCGAGGATAAGAATGCATCGGTTGTGGATCGAACTCCGGACTACGTAAGGCGTGTTTAGCAAGCACTCTACGGCTAAACCACCAATCCATGACGTTATTTATAGCAGCAGTTTTAATCATTCTGTATATCAGCAATGTGGGAATAAATAATTCTTGTGTTTCTTTCAGCGAACTGATTTGAACTGCTTCAGAAAAATAATCCAGCTTAAAATATGGGCGTCAGTGGTACAGTGGTTAGGACTCTCGCCGACCATGCACATCGTACGAGGTTTGATTTCCTGCTGAAGCACACCTGATATCAATGGTCGGCATGCAAAATTTTGGCTACCAATATCCATGCTGAAAATGCCATACTTGTACCAAAAATACAGTGTGGAATAAAGCTGTAATCAAAAATTATATATATATATATATATACATATATGCATAAGTTTGAGGTCATATTGTGGATTTAAACTTCCTGGAATCATGTCTGAGTTATACATTTATACCTTTGACATCTTAATTTCGATTACTTTTCAGAAGAATTTAGGGCTATTGAACAAAAAATCGTCCAAGTTGTGGTTTTTCAAGATTACTGATATTTTTCAACTTATTCTCTAAGCTAATTAATATTTCACTGGACCGAGGAGACGGTAGGTCTTTTCTCATATTTTCATTTATTTACTATTTTTATTATTCTTAAGGGTTCCGTGCGGAAGGCAGAGTTTCAGCAACACATCTTCACTTCGTTTCTTTTTCTGCTATCCTCTTCAAATGGGTTGAAGAATGCCCATAGTCTCTCATCTCCTCCTGGGACGATCTCCTCCGTGTTGCCATCGTAAGATCCACTCTTCGTTTCCGATTCGGCTTCTACTCAATTAATGGCATGGTGAGCGATTTCCTGCGAAGGTCTCCTCAGTGTGTGTGAGATGTATCTTCTGCATATTTATTGGGCAATAGGCTCTTGGTTGGTTTTTTGCCAGAGACACTTGTTGCTATTTCTTGTTCTCTGAATTTTCTGTAGCAGTTTAATTGGTTTACGGGGTTAGGGTCGCTAGGCCCTCTCTCAACCTTTTCTCTTTTCTACGACTTGAAACCGGCTGGGGAACAGGCGAGGTTATAATATGGGAAGCTTCATAATTTTGCCTGTCATTCCTGCTCAGGGGCTATGATGGTATTCTCCGTTCATGCACCATCGAAGCCAGTACTGTCCGCTCTTAATATATACGCTCCGAATGATTGGAGGATTTCATCATGAGCTGAAATCACTTAAAGAACTAATGTTAACCCCCAAGGAGTACTTGACAGCTGTTTTGTCCTAGTCTGAGACGCACCCACCGGGGTTCGAACCCAGAACCTTCCGGTCATAAGATGAGCTCGTAGACCATTAAGTCACTGCTTTGTCTAAGGATTAATATAACTTTTATTAGTGGAGTTCAGGATGCTCATTTCCTCCTATTTAAGACTAGTCATTATACCAGTAAATCATGGTGTCTCTTTAGCCATTCGGTTAAAAAAACCCAAATTTATGCATACAGATGAAATTTTTCAACCAATTCTACTGTTATGGAAGCAAACTTGTTGATTTCTTCCGATTTGATTTTTATTTGCTTGTTTTTTTCAAACTCCTTACAACTTTTATGTGTCATTTAGAACTGTAACTTCAGAATTTCCTTCCTTTCCATGTGTATCCTGATCACAATGCATTCATTAAATTACTCATCCTAATACGTTACTCTAATATACTTGTTCAACTTATATTATGCATCGACTAATATCAACACCTACATTTGTCACTACTCTCATTCATGAAGAAACTATACATAAATGCAATTGTACAGCTAAGGCAGAAAATGAATTTGCCAAAAAGTGACCCATCGCTGAACTACATGCTTTGTTTTCCATTCATACTCGTAATCAGAATTTAGGCCGACTATTTCAGTAGCACTGAATCATTCTTTTACACAGATAGCATCTGACATACTTTGTACGAGAGAAGATGCTCCCGTAGCACTCACGGTTTGGCAGATAATGCTTTGGTGTGTGAGATGACGGGTGCAGGATTCCAGTCTCAGTGAAAACACTTCCACAGACTGTTGTTAATTGAGAAGAAAAATAATAGTAAAACTGTAACGACAGAAGAAAAGGGCCAGGCTACATATCGTTTATTGAGAAAATTAACATATATTTATAGATTTTCATGTATGTTATTATTAGCGTTATTGTTAACAGAAAAGCAACCTCTTCTAATTGGTTGTCTTCTTGCTGAAAGTTATCCTGTGCTGTCTGTGACCGTTTCTTAGAAAGTGAGTCATATATCTGTGAATCGCACTTGCACATGTTAAGTATGCTGTGATTGGTTGGTGGGTTCCTCAAGGTTAAGGTTTATTATTGTTTTTTCTCATGACCCCGATTCGGGACGTAAATAGTGCCGTAAATTATTGTCGACAATTTTTGGCTTGCAGACAACTTTCGCCACATAACTATCGCATGAATATCCACTTGTCTATGCAGAACACCTTCTTCGGCAGACAAACGGGAACCTAGAAATTAAAACTGATTCAATTTGTGAAGTCTTTGATTTCAACTAGATTTCATTGTTTAAACTTTTGAAACTATACTGGGCAGCATTTTGAATACAACACAGTGTTTAACAAATATAAGGGGTACATGTAACCTCAGGAAGCCTAATCTGAAACGGTACCAACAGTGAGCTGTGTATGTTATCTGACCTCAGCTCAACTTATAACCAAATAATACTACTAAAAATGCAGTTTTCAAAGTGGTAGCATTTACGATAAAACGTGAACTCTCTAAATTCCTAAATGTTAGTTTTTATGAGTCTTATTGGTCAGAAGTCGGACCAGAAATCGGTGCCAGTTAAAATACCGCTGAAAACTGGGACTTGCGGAACACTTCAACAGTAAGCAGCCTAACACAGTGTAAACCGGGACTTTCATATCACTAAGCGAGCTGTTCAACCATTTATTCAGCCACTGAGAGAGAGAATCCATTGGCTCCTGAAGTGTAACTTCTGTTTATTCACGAATTTCAACGGCGCCAACAGCCAGAATTTCACTTGCAATATCGTACTGAAATAGATTGTTAACTCTATTCTTTCTAATGTCAGTAATTGCGTCCAGTGTTATGAATTCTACTAAAGTTTCTAAAATCTTCATTATTATTATTATTGTTAGTGCTCTATTATTGTTTCGTTTTTATCAATTTTCTCTTTCCCTTGTTTTAGAAGAGAAAAAAAATCCCGTTTTAATACTGACAACACCAAACAAGTGAAGCGAAAATAGAAAAATAATTATTCATATGTGAAAAAAAATTGTTCGTTCAACTGGACGATAATTTGTGTTTTTCTTTGTTCCTTTCTCTCTCTCTCTTTGCCTCTCTCTCTGATTCCCTAAATAAAGTGTTGATATTGTTTTTCTCCCAGAAAGATACTTGCTTTCTATCCCAAGTTGAATACTTTCAAAGTTGTTGTTCTGTAATCAAACCAGAATGAGTGAATATTAGGTATAAAAAAGTGGAGTTAAATACAGGAGAATACAGGAAAAGCAACTCTACTGCGAGCAGTAATCACTGCGTTTGTTCGACGCAGTAGCCTTCGTTATTCACTGAAGATAGGATGACCGATCAGAAATGATTAACAATAATGATGAACTCTGGCATTGAAGCAGCTGAAACCATTTCGCTCCACAATTATACCGGAGTAAATGTAGTTAGTTTGGACATATGGTGAGGGACTTCAGATTCCGGGCGAACTCTCGGATAGAAGACAAGGAGCTGGGTTTTGCTCTGACTGACGGGTTTCAAAATTGAGACTTTCACTGATGTGTAGCAGTTCAAGTCACCACACTCCATGTAGTACACAAAGCAAGTGAAGAAGGCAAAAATAAATGCAAAATAGAGACAGTAAATACAGATAATAGGCAAAGAGAATAGTAATAGTGAGGAGGCATATAGTTTTAATGGGTATTATGAGTCACAGGGAGTGGATGCATCTGCGCCATTGAGAACGAGGATTTCAAGCCATATCATCAATTGTCTCAGGCCTTCATTGGTTTTCACCGTCCCTCCTTACGTGGCTTAGATCGACTGTTTTGGATTTCATTGACTGGTGTCTTGCTTTGGTTTGACCACCACTGGCTCTTTTCCAACCTGAAGCTATGTCAGCTAACACTACCAATCGAGGAAGGTGATTTCTAGGCATGCGTAACACATGTTCTGACCATCTCAGTCAATGTAGCTTCATAGCCTTGTCGACTGATTTCCTCTCCTTACTTGGCACTCGACTGACGCCTCACTTCAATAATGCTCACCTTATTATACCAATTCACACGGGATATAGAATACAGGCACCTCTGATCAAAGACAGCTAGCCCTTTCATGTCTTCCACTCTCACTGGCCATGTCTCACCGACAGCTGTAAACGAGAAGCTGGCAGGGAACTACTACTGAGCAGTACGCACGCCCTTTGTTCGATAGCCAGCTGGATATCATATCTACGCCAGAGATGGTGTAAACTGGCATATGCGAAGCGATGCAACTTCCTGAATACGTGAAGTGTTCCGCACGCTCCACTAACCACTTCACTCCCTATTTCTAAGCTAGGAATACATCAACGTAGTCCAGTGCTGTAGTATCATATCGCATGCCAAACATTCGCAGATTGCAGCTCAAGGTGTTTAGAAGAAATGCTATAGTAGGAAATAGGCTACTATTTCATTAAAAAGGTCACATAAGTGGATATATATATAACTGAGAAATTTTCGAATTATAAAAGTTCATTATCTAGTAAGTATTTTTTTAATTTAACTGAAGAAGTAGTCAGAAGATGATCCTTAATATCAGGAATAATAGCTGAAGCCATCATGCAAAGGTTGGAATTGATATCCTAACCATAATTAAACTAAAAATCGACGTACGTTATGTTGATGATACATTCGTAACAATCAAAAATAAATTATTTAGAATACACACCAATAAACTAATAAACAACATATTTGAAGACATCAAATTCATAAGAGAAGAAGAATTAAACGGCAACAAAATTTCATTCTCAGATGTCTTGAACAAACGAACTAACAGAAGAAATTCAGAAACATAAGTATTTAGGAAATCAGCGCACGCAGACCAAATACCCAACTATAGTAGTGATAACGCAACGCAATAATCCTAATAGATAACACGTGCAGACAATGTTTAAAAAAAGAGTTCAAACACACTCCAGTGTTGAAGAGAATGGAGGTTAGACAGCTACCAGCTGTCTCACAATTTCATCAAAAAGTGTTGTAAAACCGTTATCAAAGACTACAAGAAAATTTACTCCACCAAATACAAAAACTATCGCTGAAATAACAACCAGAATATTTAAAAACATTAGCACACAAGCCAGCCAGCCAGCCAACACAATCACTTCATTCGATATTATGCAAACCAAAAGACACATTCAACAGAAAAAGAAGATAATATTTATGCCAATATTTACGTGGTGTCCCAGTGGACCACATAGTTAACGTCGTTGTCGATAGGCATTTGACTTCGTGCAATAAATTTGCTAAAAGGATTTTGTCTGACTTGGAGCATCCGCTTTACCCTCAGCTTTCACCTTGCATCTCCTCAGGTAGAACAAGGAGTAACTTCAGAAAACTGTATGCTCGCACGTCTAAGTATAAGAAGTCTATGATACCATACTGGGCATGTATTTTATGTGATGAAAATAGTGTCAGGCAAGAATTAACTAACCTTCTTTCATCTAGTAAATAAACAATTTCCTCCATCCATCCTTACATACCTTCAAGTTTTACTCTTATTACTTCTATTATATTTATGGTCCTGTTAATTCTCTGTTTTACTCTCATAATTGCAAACACCAACTTATCTCCATGACGGCTGTAATCTATGTTTTTTCCTTCACCATATCATGTAGAAAGAACATTATATTCAATATTTTTAAACATGTTAGGATTTCTATACCACATTGACAATACTGTGTGGCACAAGCCAACGGCAATTTTCACTTGTATTCTTATTATTATTACCCTAGCTGTTATCATTATTATTGCTATTTCCATTTTATATGCTGCATGTTTTTGACACCACCTCTATTGTAAATGTGGAAGATTTTCTGTGTGATTAATTTTTACTTATAATTTGAGGAAATTAGATGCAATATTGTGATTAATGCTGAAAATTCCATTCTGTATCACAAGTACTGTTTTTGGAATAAAGTAAATTATTATTATTATTATTATTAAATTTTATGTAATAACTGTATCAGACATTACATTGACCAAGTGGGTGTCCCCTTCTATCAGAATCCAAGAACACAAATTAGTTGTAAAAAGACACGTTATGTATTCTTTCATATCAATCCATGCATATAACTTATGGACACCAATTTGCTTGGGATATTGTCAAAATTCTAAATAAGGGAAACATCAGCATTGCCAGAGAATTCCTAGAAGCTTGGTTGGTACTCAAGTGAATCGATCAGCGATTAATAAACATGTTAATCTATAGACCAAATCTACCAACTAATAAAAAGAAGGTACAAATCCCATGTCAATAAAAATGATCAGCGCAGATGTAAATCGACTACTAGTCGTGAATATGGTAACCAGAGGATGCAATTCTATCATTCAAGGAGAATTTATATCAGTTCATTGTATGCTGAAACTTCGGCTGAAGATATCGTGCAGAAGGACGACAAAAGTTCTGGAATTAAATTAACCAGCTCAAAGAGAACACAACTAATTGCAAATCATCCATCTGAGCTACAAATATTCTCTTTCATTTCAAGAAAGAAAACATTTATACAACAAATAGTATTTTTTGAAAATCGACAAAGCGATTCTCTAAAAAATATATGCTTCTCAACATCGATGAAAAAAAAAAGAAAGATTTGTCTATAACATCATTTTCGTGTCATGCAGTTACTGTTGTGCTGGCTAAACTTTTATTGTGCAAAATACATCTACTTTTCTCCGCTTCTCTTTTTGCTTTAATCTCCCATAATATCGTTGGTTTGAAATAAGAACTCACGCAAATTGTTAATTAGCTTTCAGCCTACCTACCACTGTGTAATTCAAGACGACAATGGATAAAGAAAAAATGTACTAGAGTAGGATTGAGTTTTTTTCATTTAGAGAGTGATGCAGGTTGGATCACACGATACATTGTTGATGAATACATTTTTATTCACCTGAAGATTCGACACAGAGATTAAACAAAATTCTGTAAGAAAATACAGTGAAAATTGTTCATTATGTGGAAGCATAATTTCTAGAACAAAACTGATATTATTATTATTTTTACCTGAATGAAAAAACTATAATAAAGGCTTTTTTGCATTTCCCAATAAATGAGAAGCAAAACGATATTGTTTTTACTGACGTTTCGCTATTTAATGCTGCTGCTAATAGCTTTCTCAAGTATTATTAAACCGGAATTTACAATATCTTAGTATATATATACGTCGCTTTTTGCCCTTTTTTCTGTGAACTGTTTCCTTTGTTGATGTTGTTCTCATTGTTTGTCCGTTATTTTCTGATTTTGAGGGGAGCAACCCAAAAAGTTGCTTCTCTCTAAACTTTTACTTAATGTAATCATTCTTTTCTCAGGCGTGAGGCTAGCAACCCCACCCTGTAAACAAAATTGCTACAGAACCTTCAGCAAAATGAACCTCTTTGCACCAAAAGAAAAAGTCTGTGTAGGAACATGGAACGTCCGAACTATGTACGAGACTGGAAAAGCTGCCCAGATCGCCAACGAGATGAAAAGATACGGAATACAAGTGCTGGGAATATGTGAGAGCAGATGGAATGGGAGTGGACTCACCAAATTGTCAACAGGTGAGTCAGTGATCTACTCCGGTCACCCAGAAGATAACCACACGCACACCGAGGGCGTGGCTATCATGATGTCACCAACGGCAACGAAAGCCCTGATACAATGGGAGGCGATTTCGTCCAGGATAATGACCGCCAGGTTCAACTCCAAAGGAAGGAAAGTGTCAATCATACAATGTTATGCACCCACAAACAACGCAGACCTCGAGAAGAAAGAAGAATTCTACAGGCAACTACAGGCAACAATGGACAATACTCCAGCTGGCGACATGAAAATACTAATGGGAGACATGAACGCCAAACTGGGACCAGACAATACGGGAAGGGAACTCATCATGGGTAGAGAAGCTCTAGGAGAAATGAATGAAAACGGAGAACTCTTCGCCGACTTCTGCGCCTTCAACGAACTGGTGATTGGTGGCAGTGTATACAAGCACAAAGATATCCACAAGGCTACATGGGTGTCACCAGACGGGCAAACCAAAAACCAAATCGACTTCATCTCAATCTCAAGGAAGTGGAGGCGCAGCCTACTGGACACAAAAGCAAGAAGAGGAGCAGACGTTGGCTCAGACCACTATCTCGTACAAGGGACAATCCAAATCAAATTAAAAGCTTTCAGAGAAGGAGGAGCTGCAGATAGACCACAAGCCAAGTTCAACACTCAAAAGCTGAAGGACCAGGCTACAAAGGACATCTTCATTGCAAGCATAAAGGACAAAGCCGAGACACAAATCAACACTAGCGAAGAGGTCGGCGTTGAAAAGCACTGGAACAACTTGAAAACGGTGTGGAGCCAAACCTGCATAGAAATTCTAGGCAGAAAAAAGAGACAGGACAAACAGTGGCTCACTACGGACACTTGGAAACTAATAGAAGAGAGAAGGACAGTGAAGCAAAAGATTATCCAGTGCACCGACGAGCAACAAAAACAGGAGCTGAATGCAAGCTACAATACACTGAACAAAAGAGTGAAGAAAAGTGCCAGGGAAGACAAAAGAAAATATTATGAAACCATGGCAAACGAAGCAGAACAAGCTGCAGGCAAAGGAGACCTCGCCACACTCTACCAAACAACTAGGAACCTTTCGGGCAAACGTTCGACACAGATTAAGCCAATAAAGGACGACAATGGAAAGTCAATCACCAAAGAGGTGGAACAGAGAAAGCACTGGGTTGAACACTTCAAAAGACTTCTAAATCGTCCGCCACCTACAACACGTCCAGCAATACCAACAACGGAAGCAGAACTACCAGTGAACACTGACCCCCCGACGAAATCAGAAGTCCTGAATGCAATCAAGATGCTTAAAACTGGGAAAACACCGGGACCAGATGGAATCCCAGCAGAGGCTTTGAAAATAGACCCAGAGACAACAGCGGACTTGATGACACCACTACTGGAGAAGGTGTGGAAAGAGGGCAAAGTACCCGAGGATTGGAAGAACAGTTACTTATTCAAACTTCCAAAGAAAGGAGACTTAAGTCAATGTAAAAACTGGCGTGGAATTATGCTTCTGTCCATTCCAAGCAAGATACTAAGTCGCATCATCCTGGAGAGAATCAAACAAGCCCTAGATGAAAAACTTCGTCCGGAACAGGCTGGATTCAGGAGAAACAAATCATGTATTGATCAAATCGCCACTCTACGGATCATCATTGAACAAAGCTTGGAATGGCAGTCACCTCTCTATCTCAACTTCATCGACTTTGAAAAGGCCTTCGACAGCGTCGATCGAGAGGTCATTTGGAAACTACTTCGCTACTACGGGGTCCCATCGACAATTATACACCTCATCCAACAGTTATACGACAATGCTGCATGCCAAGTAATCCACAACGGGAAACTTACGGAAGCCTTCGAAGTGAGGACGGGAGTGAGGCAAGGCTGTCTACTATCACCAATGATCTTCCTGATTGCAATTGATTGGATAATGCGACAGACAACGGCAACCAACGAGGGAACAGGCATAAAATGGACTGACACAAAAGACTTGGAGGATCTGGATTTCGCCGATGATATATGTCTGATTTCCCATAAACTGGAAGATATGCAAATGAAAAGTAACAAGTTGGCAGAAGAAGCATCAAAGATAGGACTTCACGTGAACATAGATAAAACAGAGATGATGAAGATTCCTTGCCAACATCAACAGCAACAACAGACCACAATAAGCATAAATGGGAAGAACCTGAAAGAAACAACCTCCTTCACCTACCTGGGAAGCATCGTCTCAACTACAGGCGGAACTGACGAGGACATCAAAGCCAGAATCGGAAAAGCAAGACAAGCTTTCATTACTCTCAAATCTGTGTGGAGGTCAACAGCATTCAGCATCAAAAATAAGATCCGGATTTTCAACTCCAATGTGAAGTCAGTGCTACTATACGGATCAGAGACTTGGCGAGTCATAAAGAGCATCTCAAACAAACTTCAAACCTTCATTAACAACTGTCTCCGCTCAATACTCAAGATCAGATGGCCAGAAAAGATCAGCAACAGGGATCTCTGGGAGCGAACCAATCAGGAACCGATTGTGAAACAAATAGGCAGAAAGAAATGGAGATGGATTGGCCATACGCTGAGGAAACCATCAAGTGACATCACTAGACAAGCCCTCGAGTGGAACCCGAAAGGGAGGCGGCGAGTTGGTCGTCCAAGGGTGACTTGGAGGAGGTCATGTGAAGAGGAGATGAAAGCATGTGGGCAGACCTGGAGCAGGGTGAAAAAGTTGTCAGAAAACCGAAGTCAATGGAGGTGCGCAGCTGAAGCCCTATGTTCCTCTAGGAACTAAAGGATACAATAATAATAATAATAGTATATATATAACAAAGAGTTAAGGTGTGAGAAAATAGACTTAGGTCAAGTTAAAAGGACATATTGAAAGTCAAAATAACAATGAAGACCGTTCAAACCAAATATCAAAGGTAATAGTATATCTGTTATTATATCAAAACAAAGTTTGCTAACTTGATCATCGTTCGTTAGTTTGGGGTCATTTTTGGTTGTCAAGTTGGTGGATTGGTAAAGATAACTAAATCAAGTGTAGATTATTGGATTTTATCAGTGTGTATAATTATGAAAGTAGTGTGTGTTTACATGATGAACTTGCTTATCACATTTGTGTTGATTTTGCTACTTCATGAGGGAGGCGGATGTTGTAGCCAGGTCAGATTCTGTTTTAGTCCATCATTCCTATTCAGGCAATTTGGATTCCACTTGATATGAAGTGATTCTGATATTAGACGTTCTTTGTGGTTTCTGAAGTTTTTCTGGATTATTTCACTATTGTCAAAATCAATTTTGTGGCCTGATTCTATAGTATGTAGACCTATGGCTGATGATTTTTGAAGTTTTTTTTAGTTCAATTGGGTTTCTTGGTGGTCGAAGACATGCTCTACGGTGTTCATTTCTTCTGATTTTGATTTCTCGAGATGTTTGTCTGATATATATTGCATCACATTCCAAGGATTTCATTTTATAGACAATTACATAAAAAATCTTCGGTGATTTGGTATTTTATATAGGAAAGGTTGTTTTGAAGTGTGTCCGATGTTTTGAAGAAAACTCTAATGTCAAAGCTGATTGAGTACTCTTCTGATATTGTCTGACGTCTTTGCTCTATATGGAATGACGACTGTTGATGTCCATGTTTTCGGAATGCATTTTCGGCCATACTTAATGTCTGTGTTGATTTCGTTGATGAAGTTCGTTGGGTAGTTGTTTTGCTTGAGGAGAGTTTCAGTAATGTTTGATATTTCTTCTTCTTTTTCTTGCTCATCCGTTAACATCAGAGAGTGTGCTCGTCTAAGAAGACTTGAAACATCTGAAATCTTTGCACTGATGGGGTGTGATGATTTGAAGTCTAAATATTTATTGGAGCGGGTTTTCTTCCTGAATATGGATATACTAAAATGCCAGTTTTCTCTACTCTTAACTAGGCAGTTTAGAAATATTAGTTCACCGATGTCTGATTCTGCCTGATTCCGAAGTAAACTGGATTTTGGGAGATACACAGTTTATTTTCTCCAGGAATGAATTGTTTAGATCTCGTTTTAGCACTACAAATGTATCATCCACATATCCTAACCATATTTTTGGAGTGAGTATGCTTGAAAAGATATTATTTTCGAATTTATTCATGTAAATATCGGCGACTATTGGGGAGGCTGGTGAACCCATAGCAACACCATTTGTCTGACTATATAAACTCCCTTTAAATGTAAAATAATTACTTTCTAGACAGAATTTAAGCTATTAATTATTTCACTGGTGTCCATTGGACATCTTTGTCATAGTGTTGTATCTGATTCTAGTAGACTGGAAATGATATCAAGACTTTCGGTGATAGGGATGCTAGTATATAGTGAGTCAATATCATAGCTTACCATGATGTCTTCTTTATCAGTTTCTCGGTGTTCTGTTTGGGATTTGAAATCATATGAATTTTTTCCAATATTTTGAGTATCCTTTTGTAGTGGTTGTAGTATCGAGAGTAAGTATTTAGAAAGGTTGTATGTCGGTGAGTTGGTGAAATCTATTACTGGTCTTAATGGAACTGTGGGTTTATGTATCTTTGGTTGACCGTAGAATCTTGAAGGTATATAAGATTTTGGTTTTAGTGTAAACCAGAGAGAATTTCCAGTTTCAAGTTTCATTTCTTGAAGCAGTCTGTTTGTATTTAGTTTCATTTAGTTGAATTCGGCGGATTTCTTCTTCTCTTCAATGAGTAAATATGGTCCTTCAGATAGTTGTTCAATCGCTTTCTTTTCATAATCCGTTCTGTTCATTATCACAGTGACGTTCCCCTTGTCGGCTTTTGTTATGACGATGCTTTTGTCTTTCTTCAAATTTCTTATGGCTTCATATTCTTGTTTGGTGAGATTAGATGGCATGTTTCGTTGTGTCATTAATATGTGTGATATCTTTTGACGAGCAGATTGTGATTGTTCATTGGTGAGTTGTTGTAGAGCAGGTTCAATCATAGGTGCTATTTCCTGGACCGATAATGGCTTTCTAGTTATATTGAAATTCAAACCTTTCTGTAGTAATGAGATTTCATTTTCGGTTAGTATCTTGTCTGACATGTTATGTATGGTTCTAATATTCTTCTTATCATTTGTCGATGTTTTCTTTGGTTGTTTCTTTTCTTCGAGTTTCAAGAATTTTTGTATACGTCTTCTTTTAGTGACATTATGAAAATGAGATTCTCGTTCATTGAACAATTTTTGAAAGGATTTATAGATATGATTTGTAAAAAGTAATGTTAAGCAGTCATCTATATTCTTGATTCTCATTAGATAAGGTTCAAGTTTGATGTTGCATATATGTATGTACATGTATATGACAAAACTATTGAAATGATCATCTCCAATCAAACCTTTCACTGGACCACAACAAACTGTCCAAGGAATATAAGGATGAAACTTGGTCAATGTGCTAGAGTAGATATTTGAATAGAATCACTATAAGATAAAGTACATTCTGAAATAATATGTGTTATCAGTCGTCCTTCTCTATCTCCACCTATCTATATTCCTTTTTGGAATTTTGACTCTCTCCCACGCACCCTATTGTGTGGTTACATGTTAATGCATGCAGAACAATGGAAAGCTGAGCACTATAAATTACTCACCTTCGTGAGATCAGTCATTCTAACCTCAGCTAGATTCTTATGTTCTGAAAGGCAATCTCACTACTCCTGATCTATTAGTTTGGCTTATGTAGTTGACCTGACTCATAGTCATTGCAAGATATTTTGTAAATCTTATTATTTTGTTTAATAGGGTCAACCGACAAGGTCATATGGCCTACACAGCTTGTCTCTACCTGAGTCAGGTTGTAGGTTTGAATGCCACTCTAATTCCTGATATAAGTATAAAAGTTGGGCACTGTGGTAGAGCATAACTCCATTATGGATAAGATTTTATTTCGATAAATCACACTCAGTGTTTTACAGTTATGTTAACTGATGACCACGTTTCGAACACAAACGTTTACTGCTCATAATCATATCAAGTAACACACACAACTTTTTTCTTTCATTTATATACATGTGTGGAATGGATTAGATATTGGATTAAAAATCAATGTGAGATAATGTCCATTCCGAAATAATAGTATGAGTGTTATTGACCCATTACCCTGAAAGTACAAGTAATTTAGAAAAATGCCCGGCTATTGCACTTCAGGCATTAACAAAAATCCACACAATAGGGTTAAAATTCTAACAAGTAATATAAGTAGGTGGAGAGAGAGGTTGATTACTGAATCCTGACTGGTTCATTAAGTCTATACCCAACACAACACATGCAACAGAAATGACTCAATGCAAATACCAGAAATATGGAAGATATTATTACCACCAGTCAGTCAAATTAGAGGAGGATAATAAATAATCTCAAAATTCTATTTCAATTCAAATACATCAAAACATTCTAGCAAGTAACGTATTATGACTATAAAACAACACTCATATGAAACATTCGTATTTCCCATATAATTGTAGTGGGTCAATAACACTCGCACTATTACTTCGGAATGGACATTATCTCACACTGGTTTTTAATCCAATATCTAATCTATTCCACACATGTATATAAATGAAAGAAAAAAGTTGTGTGAGTTACTTGATATGATTATGAGCAGTAAACGTTTGTGTTCGAAACGTGGTCATCAGTTAATATAACTGTACAACACTGTGTGTGATTTATCGAAATAAAATCTTATCCATAATTGAGTTACACTCTAATTCCTGCTTCATTTAGAATCCTACGTAGGGCATCAGATGCCACGTACGTATATCGTAGAACCGTAGATGCTTTATATTCTCTCTTTATTATGTTATCGTTATTGGTTTCACCTTTATTTTTATTTTGCTTTTGACTCTTAGTGATCTTCTTAATGAATTGTATAGAATAGTTATTTAGCATCAGCACTTCTTGTATCTGTGTCATTTCATCGTTTGTTTTTTGTTGTACCACTTATTGCCATTGCTCGGTTTGTTAGACACTCAACTAAGCCTGTCTTCACAGATAACGGTTAAGATGAGTTGAAGAATAAATATCTATTTGAATGAGTTGGCTTTTTATAAACGCTAGTGTTCAGTTTACCTACTCCTAATCGTTTTATTTTACAATCTAAGAAATTATATATTTCCTATACAACATCTTATTTCCTATCCGATTGCGTTTATTGATAACTTCTTCTTTCTTTTTTCCTTCACGTTCCCAGTGGAACATAGGGCTTCAGGCTAGTGGCTTGAAGTTTCTGTAGCAGTGTGTTTATTTTACAGGATGGGATTGCTAGCCTCATGCCCAACCTTTCCTCTTTACCAGCATTATTTCTGGCTTAGCGAGGTAAAGGAGTGCGTCAGCCGGGAATCGAACCCCAGACCATCTGCATGGTCGGCGAGCGTCCTAACCGCTATACCACCGACGCTTTATTGATAACACTAATATTATTTCCGAATGTACTTTATCTTAAATTAATTTTACTCAAATGTCTAATCACCAATTTTTACTCATGTATATAAATGAAGCAAGAAAGTGAGTTGTGTGAGTAGTGCCTTGATATGATTATGAATGGCAATAAATTGTGCACGAAACGTTGTCATCAGTAAATATTGCTGTACAACTTCATGTGATTATATCAAAAACATATCTTTAATGACGTGCTCAAGAAATAATTAATGAAAACAAATCAACTTGTGTTGATATTCAACCGAGTAAACTTATTGCGCAATAGAAATGAAAATATCCCAGTATTGATTTTGTAGGGATTTTGTTTGATTAGGTTGGGGGATTTCATCATGAGTTGAAATCCGTTTGAGAATCATTTGAAAACCAGCTGCGGGTACTCGACATCTCTTTCGTCAGCCTAGTTTGGGAATCTTCATCAGTGCGCACCACCACAGAGGGTTCGAACCCAGGACTTTCTTGTTACAGGGCTAGAGGACTCGTAGACCATCAAGTCGCTGGGACCCGATCAAATAACCAGCCTATGAATTCTAACTTCTGGTAGAAGTTGAATCGAGTTCCAGGGCTTAATGGTCTTCAACCTTGCCTTTTTTTAACCAAAAAGGTACTGACGAAACGCCTGTAGAGGACTTCCAGGATTTCCGCTGATTCTGTAACCGATGTCAGCTCATGAAAAATCCTCCACAGAATAAAAGATATACTATGAAAGAACTATCCGGCCAACAAACCGTTTCTCCTTTATAAAACAACCTATTCATTTCTACAGGACGAACTAGCCGGATTTTCAGTCCGTGGGAATTCCAAGTGTGTTTATCAATCCACATGTTCGTATGAAGAACAGATAGACAGCTATTTACGAGGATTGCTAAACATGTGTTCAAGAGTCTATGTCTTAGAGGTCCAGCATCACTTAATAACTCGGCATCTATTTGATACACGTACGTCGGTGGCACAGTGTTTAGGACCTTCACCAACCATGCACATGGTCCGAGGTTCGATCCCCTGCTGATATCAGTAGTCGGCCTGCAAAATTTGGGCTGCCAATATCCATGCTGAAAATTCCATACTTTTACCAAAAATACAGTATGGAATCAAGCTGTAATTAAAAAACACAGCAGAATGTTTTAAGGCGACGGACACACAAAGTACATCATGACTAATTAAATTGCTGAAACTGTGATCATCTGTTAAGGATGGAACTTGAAAAAGGTTTTTAAAAACAGTTTTGTCATAATTGACAAATCTAACTTCCTGTGAAATTCATAACTGTCCTCCATCTTTGGAATGCTATTCTAATCTTATAAAATGGAATAGCGGCTAATATAAAATGGGTTTAAATTACGTCCCTTCGGTTGCTTACATAAATTACTATTCAAGTTGTATTCAGACTGTATAAAGTAAAACGATTCTTTGGAGGGTTTTATCATGAGCTGATATCGTTAAAAGACCATTGGAAAACCAGCTAGGAGTGCCTCAGCCTAGTTTGGGACTCCTCAACTGTACCCACATGCCGGTTGGTGTTTGAATTCAGGACCTTCTGATTTCAAGGTGAAGTCGTACTGGACAAGAGTTCCAGACTAAAACGAATGAGCTGTTCAGTACCCTCAGGTTTTGAAATGGTTCTCTAACTGACATTAGTTCATGATGAAAGCCTCCTACCAATCCAACACAATCCCTACAAAACTGATACGTTAAAATGTATTAATTTTGTTGTTCTTGCTGTCATCTTCAAAACTTAAGAATGCATTAGAACTTGTTTTAAAACCACCGGAATTCCTAGTAGGCAAACAAGGTTAAGTAGCTGATCAAATGAAGGTCTTCATTCACCACTAAATTTATGTGACATAAATTAGGGAATTTCTCCAAGTTATCAGTTCGGAAACATTCAAGAATAAGTCAAATGTCAAGTCTGCTACACAATCCGTACCAATATGGATGAAAACATTGAAGAGAAAATTGTCATTGCTAAAATAGAGGACGGCTTTTATTTCATTCATTCCCCTAATAAATTTTAAGAAATGAAGAAAAAATATGCTCTCAGAAAAATAAGCTCATTGAAAATTCCAACAGCTCAGTTTGAATTGAAGTAACCTTTGAAATTATTGTCCAGAAGGGAAATGAAAAATTTTTTGTTGGTGAATGTATATCAGAGATTTTGTTATTCAGCTTGTTGGGATTTACTGACTGCTTCCTGTTTTCGCCGTTCATAGGGGATTCAAATAAATCACCCGCCTGAACGCTTCCGGTTACTACCATGAATCAAGAAAAAGTACCAGTTATCTGCATGTAGACAACCATTGAGAAGTTGGAAGCAGTGGACATCCATTTAACCTAGTTTGAGAGACTTAGGCAGTACTTACATGTTGTGAAGACAGAAAACAAGGGCAGGCAACACACTGTTTATTGAGAAAATCAATATATCCAAGTTTTTATAGATTGTTATGTACGCTAGTATTCGTTATTGATAACAGAGAAGAAACGTCTTGAATGGTTTTTTCCTTACTGAAGGTTATTTTGTACTGCTTGTGACCGTTTCTTATAAACTCAAGCCATATATCTCCGGATCGTATGTGCACAAGTTAAGTCTGCTGTGATCGGTTGGTGATTTCCTCAAGGTTAAGTTTTGTAATTGTTGTTCCTCCTGACCCCGATTCAGGACGTAAACATTAACGTAAATTAATTGGTAGATGGTGACTAGCAGTGGAATCCAGGATGCTCATTTCACCTGTCCTATTTCGAACTCGTCAGCTGGATGTACCTGCATTCCTCAGTGAGTGGTGACGTTCCCATCGAGGCTCGAACCCAGTGCCGGTAGTTTAAAACGCCAAAGCGTTGCCCAATAGATCACTTGGGCAACGAGAGCCACCTCTTTTGCAACGGGTCATATTAATTATCAAATTGAATTTTAGATTTTTCCGTCGATTGATTTGACCGAAGTGCCCGGTGTCAGGTTGACATGTGAACTTCTTGTGCAGATGCTTCAACGATGTCTGGACATGTGATGAGAAGTTAATTAGTGAGTGGCGACTAGCAGTGGAGACGACATGTCAACCTGAAACCAAGGACTTCAGTCCAATCAATCGACAGGAAAATCTAAAATTGAATTAAATTGACGTAAATTGTTGTCTACAATTTTGGCTAGCGTGCAGCTGTCAGCACAACGTTACCCCAATATGAGTTGAAAGTCGAACCTTTAGGTTATAAAGCGAGGTCGTTGGCAATTTAGCCATTGGAACGGTATCCAGTGGCTAAACCTGAAGATCATAGGTTTGATTGCTGCTGAATTTGAAACATGAACGAAACAGCCGCCAAGCATTTCTTGGTCTTCAGTACTTCGCTAACTGATTTTAGTTCACTGTCATAATTAAATCCGATTGAATCCCTGTTAACCAACGCTTATAAATCTGTTATACTGCTGTAAAATGTACCTTCTTAGTGACCGAATTTTTAGGCTATGCAGCTGTATTTAGGGTTACGTGATAAAAGCACTGTTAATGGCATTAAAAATTAGCCCAGAAGATAGAAGTATGGTAAGATTTAATTAGCATTATTGTTCAAAGAGGTAGAAATGAGTTCGATTAAATACAAAATGGGGTCTGTAAAGGGAATGAATCGATACTGAAAGGCGTAAAGTGGGTTAAATGATGTGAAAAAATTGAAATTATGATAATGTTGACGATAATAATGATGATAAAATGAACTGATAAAGAAGAACAAACTGGACTGAAATTCAAAGCTAACAGGGAGTAATATCAACGTGACCAGAAGAAAGAAAAGATGTTTCAAAGATAAAAAATTGCTTTTTTAATTCAAAGTCAGAATTTTTACTCATTTATGGGAAGTTCTTCAGCAGTGTCCAGTTGATGGAAATATCGTATAAAAATAAAGAATTTGTAAAAACACTCAAAAAGCCTCTTTCCTTTTATCATTCTATTGGATTTAGAGTCGAACGTTTAACTCTCTTCTCTGCAACCGTTTCCTGTTGTTCTTACAGTCACCCACAAGCTTTCATTTGCTACTCACAGAATCACTTCCATATCACTCTCAGGCTAGCATCCGACTTGTTGATTTCGAGTTAGGTTCTACTTGAGTGCCTGTAGCACTATGAAACTCAACGTTCTCCTTAACGTTTGTCCAATCCATTTCTAGCTACTTCTGCATGACTTTTAGTTAGCCAATTGTTAGAGTTGGTTGTCTTATGTCACGAGGAAAGGTCGATGCTAATGGAAATCATCTCTCGTTCAGAAAGGCTTTCCACGCAAAACCTCCTAAACATTTAAAAGAACCTACTTGATATTAACGCTGGAACTTTGCGTCTTATTCTTTGTGCTGAATGCAGTAAAATTGTACACTGACTTCAGTTTAATTCTTGTCAGAAAATTTCATCATGAGCTGACATTAGTTAGAGAACCATTCAAAAACCATCTGGAAGTACTTGATAGCTGTTTCGTCCTAGTCTGTAACTCTGGGTTTGAATCTCGGTAGGTGCATACTAATGAAGAGTTCCAAACGACGCTGACGAAACAGCTGTAGAGTATTCTCCAGTTTTCCAATGGTTCTCTAACTGATGTCACCTCATGACGAAATCCTCCAACCAATCAAAAATGAAAATCCGTACAGAAACCAATACTTGATAATAAGTGTCTATCTTATCCTAACGATCGTGACTGGCTTCAACATAGTTATTACCACCGGCGAGCTGCATATGAAGTATTGCTGCCTATTCACGTAACTGGAGGATTCGAACTTTCCCTACTGTGACAGGATCTCTCCTGTGTCCACTGCTAACAGACTGTTTCATGGTTAGCCTTGATATTGGTCAGCTTAAGTCAACTATTGATAATTTTCGATTGTTAGCTAGAAATTTGGGTTACATATATGTTATCTTTATTGATAGCTATTATCTAAATCTATTGTTACAGGTATTCAGAAACTGCAATCCAGCATCTTCGTAATATTGAGCCTCCTAGAAGAGCTGGCGGAACTGTAAGAAGGTCCATCATTATGGGACGGCTAAGTAAAAATTCTCTACAGCTGTGTGCCGATTAATCGTAAAGGAAACCTAGTTAAATATCTTGTTACCCGCGTTCGATGTATCTACAGTTCTGATGCTCTGAAATGAGAAAAGTTTTTAAAGGAAATCTTTATGCAAAACGTATATCCACCAAGATTTCTGGACAAGAATATCAAGTCGAAAAATTCAAAGAAAAGAGACGTTATCCACGTCAGGACAAAAAACTTTATATGAACGTTGACTTCATAGGCGAGCTATTCAGTCATGTCCTTAAGAGGAGGTTTTCGGTATCTCTCAATGATCTGCAGAAACCCAAATGTCAATATCTCGCACGTGTGAATATCAGTTCACCTGTTTTTGTAAAGCCAGGTACATTAATCATTGTAGATGTGTCTCGTCTACTAGCGTTCAAGAACATTATCCTGCATGGTTGCAGAAAGGTAATAGCGGCTCGATACTGAGTGTGATAATCGAACACCTTCTCAACAAACATCCTTTCAAAGAGACCTACACGTTCAAGAATGACCTGTCAAAGGCGACACACTTTTGTCTTGTCTTTGCATTTCTGGAGTTCCAGTCATTAACAGTTAGGGAAGAAGGGTGCTATGCACACAGAAGAGAATTATTCGACCACTGTTATGGGAACAACCCTGTTTATTTCTACTTATTTGATTCTTCTTTGTTCCTCTTCCCTTTGAATCTTTGTCCATCCTGATTACAACTCACATCATTACGCAACTCTCATACACATCCTTTCATGTAATGACCAATATTAACAACTTTGTTTATGACAACTCATCACTTTCTTACTACTATTCTCCTTCATGAAAAATAAGATTGGACAGTTAGAGAAAGTGAACTCGCCGATAAAAGCCTCTTTGTTGAACTATTTGTCTTTTTTTTATCAATATTAGGATGAGAATTGTTTTATGCATATAATTGTCGATTTTCACACATTCTCATGATCCAGTGAAGAAAGCTGATCTGTTAGAAAAATGTTGACCTTTCAGTGTCACTATTACTAAATCTAATTATGAATTCATTTCATGGTAGGTTTTAACATTTACTGTCTTGAAATAAAATAAAATAAAAGATTACAAGCCAATATATTTCACAACAAAAGTGAAGCATTAAAGTTCTTTCTGTGCTTCAAGAGATGAAAAAAAACTAATTAAATTAAAACAATTCATGATTGAATTACCATACTACGAGAATTAATGGAAAAAGTAGAATGTAGATTCCGAGAGATAAGAGTTTTCGAAATGTTTATTATCATGCGATATATTGGACTATATTAAACTGTCTATGATGCATAAATCTTAGTGTAATTTAAGTGTTTTTCTTCCTACTCCCTTGTATTCTAAGTGAAAAGTATGGCACACAGAATCGTTGGCATTAGACGGTTGGAGGCAATCGGTAGGAAGCCTTGCTTGACCTAGGTTTCGTGGTTTTAAGCACTGGTCAGCAAGGCATATCTCCAACCTTAGAGATTCAAACCAGTGTCGCTGTGTGATGCATTCAGAAACGTTACCATTGAGCTAGTTGGGCTCGTGATTAAGCTACTGTAGGACCGTATTAGATATTTTGACTGAACACTGGCTCAAACTCAGTAACTCTGATGTTACCCTGGCGAAATGTGGTTAATAATCTCACAGCCAGTTGTTTCTCTCTTCTGGTCCTACTGCTCATCAGCAAGAAAGGTGAATGTTAGACCTGAAGTTTAACCAGGACCAGCAAGATCGTTAAGCCACTAACTTCCAATGCTCAGCTTTTTCACAATGAGGGCTAATCTCTTAAGTGGAACACGGTATTACTGAAAGTAATGTCTAGGGCTCTGTTGTAGATACTAATAGAATAACAAAAAATGCATGCAATTTAGTTTCATAAGCTAGCTAAAAGAAGCTTCATGATTTATACTTAATAGGTAATATACTTACAAGGTGTGTCTCGTATACATTTTAGAAGGTTCAGCGAGAGAATGCTGGCTAGCTGCTCATGTGGTTCCGGTTTCTATTTCAGCCAACGTATTCCAAATAGTTTATTAAACATTTATTAATAAAGCTTCGTTTCAGCGGGAGACTGGTAGACTGGTAATGTAGATCGGATGGTTGAATAGTCTTCACAGAGATTCAGTAGTATGAATCGAAAACCACGTAGTTGCACTAAAACAATGTAATGCTCTCTGTGCCACCATAAAAGGTCAGCGAACTCTCCTGAGGCACCTAAAATTCGTGAAATCCTGAACGAAAATGGGAGATAAATTTGGTCATGTCAGAATAAAACATTAGGCTTGTGGACTTAATTTTGCTATCCGAAAGTTTTCTTATATGCTTTGAAATCTCTCTAGCGATTCGACTGATTCACTGGGGGAAGAGTCGCTAGCCCGACGCTCAATCTTCCCGCTTTTTTCAGGCTTACGACTGGCTACTAAACTGGTGAGTTAGCGAAGTAGATGAGTAAGTATGCAGCATTATGAACAAAGGGACATGATTCGGATAATAAACATTAATGTCAAGTTAGTGCTTCCGATTGGTTGAGAGACTGAAGACATACATCAACAGAAGCACTTGCAACGGCCTGTTGTACATTTTCATCAACATTTGTTTTATCTCCAAAATGATGATCAGGTGGTCAGCCTGGAAAGACTACAAGGAACTTTAGCAGTGGAACAGATCATTCAAGAAGCTTTCGTCCAACACATATACAGACAGAAAAGGAGATGGATTGGACATATGCTGTGGAGACTATGGAGTGACATCGTAGCAAACTGAGTGCTGATTTAAAGACCGAATGGATGAGACCATGCGAGTAGCAAAAAGGAGGCGTATGAGCGAATGTGTTGCCATCTAAAGAAAATTGCTGAAGACAGAGTGAAATCAAGATGCGCCACTGAAGTCTTAAATTACACTCCGTACCCAAAGAAGTAACAATAATAATAATAAGGATTTTTCAAGTAGTGGTTTTCGTAGGTATTTTCCTTAACTGGTTCGAGAATTTCATCATGAGCTGACATCAGTTAGAGAACCATTGAAAAATCTGAGAGTAGTCAACAGCTGTTTCGTCAGCCTAGTTCGGGACTATTCATCTATACGCACTCACCACAGGGGGTTCGAACAGAGGACCTTCTGGTTACAAGTCTAACTAGCTCGTAGATCATCAAGCCACTGGGACCCACCCGATCCAATCGCCAGTCCATGAATTCTAACTTCTACCAATTCATGACATAGCACTACCACTTCGCAATGTCTTCTTCAATGAGTTGCCGCCTTAAGCAGTGACCTGAGGTTCTAGTGGGAAGCTGTGACCAGTAGGATACAGCAGGTTGAAGGTGAGGCGGTAACTCATCGAAGAAGACATTTCTAAATGGTTACGCTATGTCGTGAACTGGCAGAAGTAAGAATTCATGGACTGGTCATTGGGTCGGGTTCCAGTGGCCTTATGTTCTACGAACTAGCTCTTCTTGTAACTGAAAAGTCCTCGGTTTGAACACTGGTTGTGGGTGCGTACTGATGAAGAGCCCCAAACTAGACTGATGACACAGCTGTTGTGAACTCCCAGGTTTTTCGGTGGTTCTCTAACTGATGACAGTTCATGATAAAATCCTTAAACCAATAATAATGATAACCATAATCATAACTAACTGTAACATTACGGAAAACTTTAAAAGCATCCAGAGATTCTTTTGTCGTTTCAATTTCATATCTGAATAATGAAAGGGGTTCAAAATATATTGAGTGTTTATATTATTCACTTTGCAATTCTACCGCCTCTGAATATATTCATACAGATTCTAGACACTGTTTTACTTGCTGGTTCCATTCTATAGCAATATATTCTATTCAGTGGTCTCTAGAGTATCCTAATTTTTATTATATAAATTAGTTACAATTCTTGTTTCATCCATTCCTCATACAATCTTATTACCCAAGTTATGACTTTGCCCTAAAAAGAGTTTTCCTTAACTCTATCTTGAGTTCATCTACGATTATATCTTTCTTTTGGTTAAACTGAGCTCAGTGTACACATATACATTTACATTTGAAGTGAAGATTCTGAGAACATTTTCACTGAAGCAGAACGTTTGTCAGGTGTTCTACATACAATTTGTTACATTTACTCATCACTAGATAAAATCTAGAAGAAACCTTATAAAAGGTGTAGAACCAAATTCTGACAGCAGTAAAGATGGTTATCTAGTAGAAATGCTCACTGACCTTACTTAATATTTATTCTCCTAACACATTTTAAACCTTCATTTTTGTGTATCACCTCAGGTTAGTCTCTTGTGACCTTCAATGGTATAATGATTTTGTCAGGCAGAGGTCAAAATGAGTTGGTTTATATTATTTTTCTTATTGTTAATGTTTTTAAAAATAGATAAAATAAGATCTGACTGACAGAATTTATCTATGGTGTACATCGTGTGAAAGAAAACGACTGTCAAAATCGAATATTCTTATGACAAAAAATGGGAAAATATACTTATTGCATTTATTGAATAGACAAACACTTCCCCTCGTAATTCGAATGTCGTGGTTTCAATCCTCGCTTGGGACATATGTTCGTATTTCTGTAGATTCTGGAAATAGGATGAAACGCCGTGCAGTAGACTTTGACTTTCCATTTGTGTATTCCACAAAAACTAACTCTCAGGATTTCATTATGAACTGACATCGTTTAGAGGACCATTTCGAAACCTAGGAGTACTCGACAGCTGTTTCGTCAGCATAGTTTAGGACTCGTCAACAGTACGCACTCATCACCAGGGTTCGAGCTTAGGACCTACTGGTTACAAGGCTAGCGATCTCGTGGACCATTAGACTACTAGGACCTGATCTAATGGCCAGTCGGTTGATTCTAACTACTGCCAATATGGCGTGACCGTGTGGCTAGTGTTTGTCTCCACAGTCGACCTGCTCTATCGCTTGGTTACGCCTTCCCACTAGAATTACTGCAAGCGAACACTTAAAAAATTGGCTTTTTGGACTCTAAAACACCAATTACTACAAGGAAAATAATTTGAAGTTATCAATTAGATTTTTTGAAAATTCACGCAAGTAGTATTTATCTAAACTTAAGATTTAAAAGGAATATTCTGCCTTAATGTATTTTACTTTCGTGAGGAGAAAATGTATGGGATAGGTTTACAGTGAGCGAGTGTAACAGCTTGGAAAACCCTTGAATTTCGTCCTGTTCGGGACTCGTCAATTGTTAAGTGATTTTTTATTATAATGACGTAATTCCACCGTTAAAGATTATCATTGTTATATTATTTTCTTTAGTTCCTCGAGGAACATAGGGCTTCATTCACATATCTCGTTGAGTTCTCACCTGGCTTCACGTCTGCCCATGTGCTTTCATTTCCTCTTCGTACCATCTCCTCCATGTCACTTCACCGTCACACTAACGACCAGCTAGCTGCTTCCCATTCGGGTTCCACTCGAGTGATAGCCTGTCGTGTGATGTCTTCTCAGAGTATAGCCAACCCAACTCCATTTATTCCTGCATATTTGCTGCACAATCTCTTCCTGCTGTGTTGGTTCGCTCCCAGAGAACCATTTGTGTTGCTGGTCATTTCTGACAGGCTATTTGATATTGAGTGGAAATGAGCGAAGACAACTATTGATGAAGGTGTGTAGTTTGTTGGAAGTACCCTTCGTGATGCGGCGCAGCGTATGGTTGGTAGCACTGACTTCACATTTCATTTGAAAACCGGATGTAAGTTTTTCATGCTGAGTGCTGTTGGCCTCCACACAGACTTGAGAGAGTAATGAAAGCTTGGCTTGCTTTCACCATCCTCACTTTGATCTCCTCATCATTTCGTTGGCCTGTAGTTGAAACGATGCTTCTCAGGTGGGCAGATAGGTAGGTGAATGGGATTGCTTCTTTCAGATTTCTTCCATTTACGCTGGTTGATTGTTGTCTGTTGTTGTGACTGTTGTCCAGGAATCTTCATCAATCTGTTTTCTCTATGTTCACCGTTAAAAATAATAGTTTTAATTTTTAATTGAATTTATTCTTTCCCGTATCAATCTAAATTTGACCTTATAACGATTCTTGCCACTTGCAATAGTGAATCCTCATTATAAATTTAAATACGTCGTTAGGATAACAAGTATCACGATATTTATCTTCTTTCTATCATATTTAAATTCCAAATTTTGTATTCGACTGTTGGTTTGCAGGGATTTGATTAATTTCATGATTTCATCAGAAGCTGACATCGGTTAAAGAACCAGTGGAAGACCTGAGAGTACTTGACAGATGTTTCGAGCTTCCTATAAGTTTGAGGTTCTAGGTTCTGACCCCGTTGGGTGTGTGCTGTTGAAGTGTCCCAAACTAGGCTGACGAAACAGCTGTTGTTGAGTACTTCCAGGTTTTCCAGTAGTTATCTAGACAATTTCAGCTCATAATAAAACCTCACATTTTGGCTAGTAGAATTAATTTATTGCAAGCCATTTATTAGTCACATATCTTCCTATGTATTTCTCATAGTATATATTGAACACTGAATTCAGAGTAATCAACCACGGCATTCTATTGATATTTGGCGAATCCATTAAATCCTGCTTAACCTATATGAAGCAACCATGTAAGAAGATATAAGAATAAAAGACTACTGGATTATACTAGTAGGCTACATAAATCTTCCAAGTGTTCTGAAGACTTTGCCTACCGGAGAAAAATGCTTGAGTAGTCGTCTAAATATCATAATGAATTATCAATAAGTTCATAATTAAGGCGCTTGTAAGAACATAACGTCTCCATGTGGCAATGTGGTGGTGTGATACAGACAATGGGTTCCAACGGAATATTATTCCCACATTCATTAGTGCATTAGCAAAAAGAATACCGTATACAGAATATGTATACTGAAACATTCTATTTCATGTCGTTTAATGTAAACTAAAATCACACGTTCAGTGATTGGTTAAAGCATAATAAACTATACAAATATAAATAGCGGCTTGACCACTTGAAAATATATCTTGGCTTCCTTGGTTTGCCTTCTTCTGTTACAGCAATGCAAACATAATCACATTCGACGATGTAATAGTAGTGAGGATCACTGGAAGCTAGGAGTACTGGACAGTCGTCTTATCGTAGTTTGAGGAGGTTCAGCAGTATTCATATTCATAAAATCACAACTTGACATTCACAATATAACTTTATCTTAATTTGTAGGCTTCCAGTAGTATTGATTAAAAACAACGTAAAATTTACTTTATGGTCTTGCACATAATAAGTGAACTTTAATTCTTGAGTTCTAAACTTTGTACTCAAGCTCAATTAACTGGCAACAACTTTAGACCCGATGATCGGTACCCAACATTCGTGTTATTACAGTTGACCTTCTGTAAAAATTTAATGAATAAGTCAATTTTCAACAGGCACGGTATCGAGTAACAACTGAGCCTTTTAGAAATTCAACACTCATATGAATAGTTCAAGTAAGGTTCGCATCAGTTAGAAAACTAGTTTGTAATTCTTTAGTGTTACTCATCCATGCCTAGTTTTGTGGATCAAACTCATGAATGTCAGACCAGAAGTCAAACTCATTGACCAATCAGTGACTGAATTGGAATCCAGTGATTCTGATGATTAAAGACATATATATGATGGAGATTTGTAGCTAAGGTGTATGATTTTGATGTAGTTTTGTTCTCTAAGCTGAATAGTTAATTTGCAAATCTTCCATTGTCCCACTAGGCAACATCTTCAGCGGATATTATTGTTGTGGAATAAAGTGATTATTATTATTCCATTCGATGAAGTGAGCTTTAAGTTTTCTTCACGAGTTTATTAGTCACCTCTCCTGGTGACCTGACTGTGAACGTGATTACTTGTTCTTGTGTGTTTTCATATCCTCTAAGCTACTTGTGCTGGAACTGATTCGTTCCATGACTTTAACTTTCACCCTTTGTGTGTGAGATTTTCTTCAATTTTCTAGGATCTGATGTTGCACACGAACCAACAAAATCACTTAACTCAGCTGTGTCAACAAAAAACTCAACAACAAAAGAAGATGAAACCAACATGATAAACGAAATAAATTGCGAGGACTGCGAAGAACACTACATTCGCCAAAGTGGACGTCCCCTTCGTCTTCGTATCCATCTGTCTGTCTGTCTGTTTTCGACATAGAACTTTGCACACATGTTCACCACCTCAAGTAGCCACAATCCCTTCTTGTAGCACACAAATCAAGAGAAAAAAGTAGAAGAAATGCATAATACAGACAGTAAACAGAGGTGTGAGACAAAGGAATAGTAATAACGAAGAACAATATAGTTTCATTGGAAATCATAAGTCACAAGGAACCATATCACCAATAGCTTCCAACCATTGGTTTTGACCGTCCCGGGACCCAACCAGGCAGTCTTCACCTTCCTACATGTCTTAAACTAATTGTTGTGGATTTTATTGACTGGTATCATGTTTTGGTTTGACCGCCGCTAGCTCTTTTCCAGACTAACCCTATATCAGCTAACATTGCCCATTGTCGAGGAAGGCGATGACTAGACATACATAACATATGTCCTAACCATCTCAGCTGATGTAATTTCACATCCTCGTCGATTGATTTCCTCTGATTACCTAGCACTCGATGCCTAACGTCAGTATTGCTCACCTTATTATGCCACTTCACACGAGAGACAGAGCGCAGACGCCTATGGCCAAAGACAGCTAATCTTTTCATGTCTTCCACTCTCACTAGCCAGGTCTCACAGCCATAAAGGCGGACAAAGACAACTGCTGAGCAGTACACACGCGCTTTGATCAACAGTCAGCCTGATATCACTTCTACGCCAAAGACAGCGTAAACTGGCATATGCGAAACTAGCCCTCTGTATCCGTGCTGAGATTTTGTCAGAGATCAACCCGTTGGGGCTGATGGCACTTTCCAAATAAATTAAGTGATCAACGTGCTCTACCACTTCACTCCCTATTTCTAAACTAGGAGTCAGCATGGTATAGTCCTGTAACATCATCTTGCATTTGGTGGCAGCGAATCGCATGCCAAACATCCGTAGATTGCAGGTCAAGGTGTTTAGAAGATTCTGCAAGATTTACAAACGCAAACAGCGAACTCATATGGAAAGAAGCTCAGAAAATCTTTAGTAGTTGAACAACTACAAGAAGAATTTCCACAGTGCCCAGAAAAATACATATACAATTTATCAGATGTGAAACTTAATAAAATTGAAACTGAAGCTCTGTCCTTAGGATTTAAGTATCACGTACCAAACTCGTTTATCAACAGAATCGATACAGAAACGCAGTTTGAGTATTTATACAGTCAACTTTCCGACCTAAAACCCATAGACGAGGATAAAAGAGTCTGGTTTAAGTCCAAAATGATCGATATTGCAGAACAATATCAGATTTCTCCTCCAGCACACTCAAAATTATTTACTAAAGAACACAGAACAGCAATAAAAAACCTACGAAACAATGAAAACATCGTCATTCTCAAACCGGACAAAGGTTCAGGTGTCGTAATAATGAACCGCCGAGACTACATCTCGAAAATGAATACCATTCTCGATGATACAATAAGATTCCAAGTTGATACGTCAAAAAAAGAAGCAACAACGGCCTTCGAAAACAAAGTAAACAAGCACCTTAAAGGACTACTTAAAGAAGGGCTAATAGACAACAGCACCTACAACGACCTTAAACCAAGGGGTTCGCGTGTGCCAGTCATGTACGGTCAACCCAAAGTTCACAAAAGTGATGTACCAATGAGACCTATAATATCAATGGTGAAATCACCATGTCACAAACTGGCCAGATGGTTGGCCCAAAAGCTGGAACCCATTCGAAAAAAGCTGGCAACTCACAGTATCAAAGATTCTTTTCAGTTTTCACAAGAATTAGATCAACTCGATATTTCGGATAGACTTCTCGTGTCATACGACGTTTGTTCACTGTTTACCAACATACCCATCGAAGAAACGGTTAAAATCATATGCCAACAGTCCGAACTACTTCCTCTTCCAGAAAACGAGCTACGAAAATTGCTACTTCTATGCACAAAGAATATTCAATTCCGATTCAACAATCAGCTGTACCGGCAGATTGACGGGGTGGCTATGGGTTCACCTTTGGGTCCTGTTCTTGCTGACATATTCATGGCTCATCTTGAACAGACTCGAATGAAAAAAGAAATAGATAGAACCACCTATTACTGCAGATATGTCGACGACACGTTCGTAGTCTGCAATGATATAGAACACGCGTTCGCAATGTTTGAGAAACTCAATGCAGCTCATCCCAATATTGCATTCACAATCGACTACGAAAAAAACAACCAATTCCATTTCCTTGATGTCAACATAAAAAGAAGAAACGACGGGACGATTCAAAAATCTATCTACAGGAAAGAAACCTGGACTGGTCAATACTTAAATTATCACAGCTTTTGCCCAACCAGCTACAAACGAGGTCTAGTAAAAACGCTCTTCAGCAGAGCCAAAGAAATATGTTCGGAAGACACTATTGAAGAAGAACTTGCCGTCATCGAAAAGAACCTCATCGAGAATGGATATCCCCGAAAGTTCATATTAAAGTATAGAAATGAGGAAACCCACAAACCGAAACCCGACACCAAAAAAAAAAAAAAAGTTTTCATCTGCCTAGCCTACAAAGGTGAAGACGTATCCACAAGAACACAAAAAAGAATCTCAAGTGCATTAAAAAGAACATTTCCAGCTGCCAGACTGATCCTATTTCACAACACTGTGTGCTCATTAACCCAGTCAAAAGTAGATGAGTACCCTACTCACGTCAACTCCAACTGCATTTACCAATTCACGTGCACCTGCGGAAGCAAGTACATAGGAAGGACTGAGAGGAGAGCATCTACTAGATTTTCTGAGCACATTCCTAAGAGCCTCCATACAAAAGGAAGAAAAGTGTTATCGAGTGCAATCGCCAGACATTTAATTGACACAGGACACACAGTAGAAATCAGCCATGCCTTCAAAATAATCAATACGCAAAGAAACCCATGGCTACTTCGTTTCGCAGAAGCCATCGCTATCAAGAGACTTCGACCAGACCTCTGTACACAGAAAGATAGTGTGACTAATCTTTCACTACCCTGGTAACCCTAATCCTATTTTATTTTTGTTTTTTGTTACTTACTTCACTTACTTCACTATTCACCCCCACCCTCTTAAACTCTCCACCACATGTGTAAATTCACTCTGTTCTCTGACCTTGACCCTATAATATGCCTCGAACCAATCTGCGTTTCCCAATAGTAATTTGAACTCTAAACCCTCTTATCTAATTCCACTATATATAATTAGTTTTTTTGACACTGAATAATCTGTCTACCTACATCAAATTCCGGAATTATGTTTCTTATACCTTCTATTTATAACTCCAAGTAATTATGAAAAAGTATGTTCCAAAACTTTTTTGAAACTTATAATTTGATTTTGTTTAGGATGTATGCAGTTGATGAGTATCCACGAAATAAAACGAGCTCGTATTATCCTGCGAACATGTTCGTTCTTTCTCTCTTCAAACTAATAAAGGGAACCGGTTGTATGAAATTCTGCATTTTGTCATCGTCCACGCCTAGAAGGACTATATCGTCTGCATATTCCAAGTCAACGAGATTATTCCCTGGTGGCAAGTCAATCCCTGAGTCTCTGAAGTGAGTTAGGGTTAAGTCCATTAGTACATCTATGATGAAATTGAATAGAAATGGGGATAATGAGCATCTCTGACGAACATCACTAGTCGTAGCCATTTCAGATGAAAACTCGCCGTAAGCCCTCACCTGGCTGCTTGAGTTCGATCGTATCCATCGACATAAACTAGCCGTCAAAATACAAGACATACACTCCCTCATATCACTAAATACAGACAACTACAGACATCAATTCGACTGGGACAACTAACGTTCAAATATTAGATAGAAGTAATAACACCAGTTATGCTAGAGAATCATTAATCAATGGACACATCAAGATAGACAAAATTTACCAATCGATAAAAAATAAAACCTCACATAAAAAAGGTCAAAGTGCAAGTCAAGGAAACAATCATTTCCAATACAAGTAGCCCAGAGGATGTAAAAACACACAAGAACAACCAATCACGTTCAAGGTCAGGTGACCTGGGGAGGTGACTAATAAACTTGTGGAGAAATCTAAAAGCTCACTTCGAATTGAAGTATGCGCTGAGATGAGGATGTTGCCTGGTTTAGGGCAATGAAAGCTTCGTAAATTAACCATCCAATTAAGAGAACTGAACTACGTCAAAACCTTAAAGATATATACTTTCAACGAAAGTTATTGCACCTGATGTGAATCTCTAGTCTTAATTCAGTAATAGCTATGTTTTATCATGACAAATCTGACATAAGACATTTAATCAAACTTTCTAAAGTGCCTTAGATTGTATCTGATGACAGTTTAGGACGTTGCTTAATAAAAAACCAATGAGTTATTCCTTTATCTGCGCACTGAATGAAGTTGCATGCCTGAATATATACGAAATGGTGTACATTTCCTTTAGGAATACACATTCTCCTATAGTATTTCACAACAACTAGAAAATATTGTTTTCAATTAGATTTCATTAGCCTTAACTCTAATATACATAATTTTACAAATAAATATAATTCAATATATAAACTAATTATTGTGATTTGCTAATGTGATAAGAGGATTGCACAAGGAAATTATCCAATTAGTCATCATAGTATTAATAATAATAACATTTGTATTAGTAACAAGGATGAAAACGTGAAGTGATTTATGATGACAAGTATAATGAAATGTGGCACTGATTATCACAAACAGATAGGCAGAGGGGATGAAAGCTAAGAAAAATATTAAAAAACAGTCATACTAGGTAATGCTAAATTGTAAGCGAAGTAAATAAACAATGTTTTTATTGTAGATGCGATAAGACTAGGGAAGCATTGTTATGTTGTTTCCTTGGCTACAGGATTTCATCATGAGCTGACATCAATTAAAGAACCATTGAAAACCAGCTGGGTTTACGGGACAGCTGTTTCGTCCCACTGGTTTAAGACTCTTCATCAGTAGGAACCCACCAACAGGATTCGAACTTAGGACTTTCTGGTGACAAGGCCAGAGAGCTCTTAGACCGTTAAGCCACTGGGACCTGATGTGAAGGCCAGCCCACGAATTCCGAATCATCCAATTCATGAAATAGCGCTAACGCTAGCCAATGTCTTTGGCGAGTATTTGTCCTCATACCCGACCTGCTGCACCCTACTGGTCACGTTTTTCTCACTAGTAACCCAGGTAACTTTCAACTTGAATAGGACCAGTCACCAGTGAGCATCTCATGATTTTCAAGCATTGGTTTGTAGGGGTTTGATTGACTGGTTACAGGATTTCATCATGAGCTGACATTAATTGGAGAACCATTGGTTCTCTGAAATTCCTATAAACCAACACTTTATTATCAACATATATGTGTTTTGTGGAGGTATGATCTGTTGGTTAGTTCTTAATAGGCCGGGAAAGGGGAATTACTTAGCATACTTCTCCAGAATGCATAAAGTTGATGTAAGTAGACCGAAAGCCAACTACCTCATCTATAACACACAGACGGATGTGGAAGCCATCGGAAAAATATTATAGGATGCGATGGACGACTTTGGTTCCCTTAATGTTGTCAAGCAAAGAAGTCATTAAATCAGTGCTACTAAATGCAGCTTCGCATAGTTCCCATCTGATGCCACTTTTTATTATTCTTCTTATCACAAAATGCCCCATTTTCCATCTTTGTTTCTTAACATTCTATTGACAAATTACCGTGATTGCCTTTCATTTAACAATTTTGAGTTTTAAAGTTGTGTATTTTAGAGTAGGGCTTGATGAGATCCAATTGATGAAAAATATTCTTCATTTACGTGTTCAATATTATTTTGTCATTTGCTTGAATTCTAGAACGTCTATGAGGATTATGTTTACCAGGTCTAGATATGCATGGATTATCTCTTAATAATTTCAAATTTTGTCATAATTATTTTGGTGCTCCTGCATTTCAGAATTTCGTGAGGTAATTGGAAATGAGTGCACCAATTACTTCTTCATCAAGTCTCATGGATGAACTAACTTTTGAGCAGATTTCATATACAATGGCATGAGGTAATGCAGTAAGATTAGCAGATCATTGAACTTACACTGCAGTAAGTCTGACTACACACTACATAATAGAGTATTAGCACTTTTAAGCCTACTTCAAGTGAACATATAGAAGACGCGGGTGATAGGTAGATACCCACACTAACAACAACAGCTAGTACCAATCATCAAAATTGAAGAGATTTTACACAAGCCTTACTTCCTCCACTTATCTAGGAAGCATCGTTTTCACTACATGTGACAGCACGAATATGAGGATGACAAAGGCAGCCAGAATTGGAAAGGCAAGGTACACGTTCATCACTCTAAAATCACGGAATATGCACATTGGGTCATGGGAGTTATTAAGAAAACAATTGCAGCGAAGAAAATTTTCTTTTCGATGAAGTCATCATTTAGGCTGTACATTCGTGTATTTATATCAAATGGATGGGAAAGTTCTAGAATAATATCCGGTCAAGGGTCAAATTAATAAAAATTAAAATTAGGAATTAGAATGCCATAATAAACAGAGGGATGGATAAAACAAACAAATTAGCATCATGATAGCTAAGAAGATTGACATTGTGCAATTAGGGGTTAGAAATGTAGAAATAACAAAATAGACAGGATGTTTGGATAAGAACGAATGTGATGAATAATTGTTTATGCAATCAGGGATAAAATGTGTAGAAATAGTAAAATGACAAAATAAACACGAAGTTCGGGTATGAAAATATGGTAGTGTAAACATGGATTAAGACAAACTTAAAGTAACAAGAATAAACAGGAAGTTTAGGTAAGAAAGGCGATGGGATGGGCATTACTAAAAAATTACCTGTTTATGATGGCCATGGCAGGGACAGGAATTGGACGTATTTCTTTTGGATACAAAGGGTGGGTTTCAGCTTTTGTATAGCTAGCGCTTCGGCTATGCCCAGATGTCTTGATTTGACTCCCTTTGATAGGTTTGATTGAATCTTGTATATTATTTTGAAGGATTTTTCGAAAGGTGCTGAGTGTTCTGAATTGACCAAATGTTCTGTCACTGAACTGTATACACGCTTTTGGTATCCTTTTACTAACCAGGCTGGGTAGTGTTCACGGGCGCGTTTTTCAAGTCGGCGCATGGTACGGCCAACGTACTCAGCTCCACAAGAGCAAGTAAACTGGTATATGCACGTTGAGGTGGCCCAATGCGACAGCTTGTCTTTCGCGTTCTGGCTGAACAGTTTCTTGCAGGAAAACTTCAGTCGTAGGCTCGCGGCGAAGTATGTTTTACTTAGCGATTTTGAGAGGCGTTTGCGAAGGATTTCTGCTTCAATATCACCTTTGAATTCTAGGTTAAGCAGAAGTATTTTCTTTGGAACGGATTGAACTTGTTCGGAAGTCTTCTTACATTTGAGATTCTTGTCTATGAATCTGGGCAGGAAACCGTTTTCCATCAGGGTTTTTCGAAGATTACGAGTTCTTCTTCCACCGCTTCCTCGCTGCATATTTTCCGAATCCTCGAGGAAAGAGCGTATATCAGGTTCCTCTTCCTACTCAGGGGCACGAAGCTTTGAAAGTTGATGAATTGTCCATTCCATGTAGGCTTTTTGTATATGGACCTTTTCAGAGAGTTGTCGGCGTTTCTTGTCAGATGGACGTCGAGGAAGTGGAACATACCGTCGGATTCAGTCTCAAGTGTAAAGTCGATGTCTGGGTGGGCATTATTGAAGATTTGAAGTAGTTTTTCTACATCACAATTCTCATCAAAAATAATGAAATTATCATCGATGTATCTCTTGTAGAGATGTAGGTCGTTGATAGTCGGTGATAAGGCGTTGTTCTCTAAGCTAGCCATAAAGCAGTCGGCTAGGAGGGGTCCCAAGTGAAAACCCATTGCTACTCCGTCTACTTGCCTGTATATTTCCTTGTTGAAACTAAAGTACACGTTGAAAGTGCATCGAAGTTTGGAAATCTTCTGCACTTAGCCAGCCTACGGAACAAGACTAGTATTTTCAACTCACATTTTTCCATATAAGTCAGAAACTTGACATGTGTACCACAAAGATTACTTCCAGCAGATCTTAGGCTGTTATAAACAGCTGCCATCACTTGCTCATTATCGAAGATCAAATGGTCAGAATGAATTAGTAACAAGAAACTATGCGAAAAAATAAACCAAGAAACTATCATTCATGAAATATGTAGGAGTAAGTGGAGACAGGTAAGGCACTTGCTGAGAAGACCGTCGAGTGACATTGTACTCAATGCAGGATATTGCAAAGGTGGAACAGGAATACGAAGCGACAAGTGATTTGGAGAGTAACATGAAGGAGATGGTGTAACGAGGAGGATATGAGAGATTATGTGCAATAGTGGACCCAGCTAAAGAGGACAGCAGAAAATAGAAGAAAGCGAAGATGTGTCGTTCAAGCCGTATCTCCCACTCGGAACTCAAATAAACAATAAAAGTAATAATAAGAGCTCAAATAGCCCGATATTTTGTCGACTAAACATATATAATCGATATTAGGGCTTACTTCTCAGAAAAGACCCTCTGCTTAAAAAACTTACATTTTTCAAATTTATATCTCTTTATGGTCTTAATTCATGTTAGATTTGGTAAAAAAAATAGGCCAGATATGTAGAACAAATTTATCCGCTTTCTTCACATGATCACAATCCTAAAAGATTTTGTCTAATTACTCACTCTTTATCTACAATTATTCGGCTGTATTATGCCTCAAGTATAGCACTTTGATTAACACACTCACTCATTTTAATAACTATGCATTTACTCAACTACTTACTACCTATAGTTAGAAGAAGAGTTACTGAACTCATTGCAGTTTACTAAATAATTTGAGATTTTCAGTTTGCACAGTTCGAGGTGAAAATTGACCATACTTCCCTTCTAAGAATCCAGGATCATCGACATCACAAACGATAACCAGGGATTTTTAACCATTTCTCCCTCTGGGCTGATGCATTTAGCCTCAGATGAGCAAAATGGTTGTCTGATGCTTAGGTCACACTTATCTTGCGAGTAAAGAATAATGATTGATATAAGTAACATAAAACTACTCATCTCAAATAAACCAGTAGTATGACGTGGTGCATAAATGCTCGCTTTCTTGGTTGCTATTTATATTATGAAGCAGGCCTCGCATCATCATCATCTGAGTAATTTTGGCTTCTGAGGAAAATTGGTGAAATTTTACTTCGAATTATGCAAACTGCGAATCAAGAATGAATTTGTATATTTGCGAATTCGACCGTGTGACTTCATTAGTCATGCTAACAACGATACGAATTGAATTTCAATAGTTCGTTGACATTTTCACATAATGACGTAAATAACATTTTCAGAAGTTAATTTGTAAGGATTCGATTTTGCATTCCGAATTCGCCTGTGGATTGATATCAGTTAGAGAACCATTGAAAACCAGTATTAAGGACTGGACAGCTGTTTCACGCTAGTCTGGGAATCATCGGCACTATGCGCTCACTGACAGGGTTGAAGCCCATGACCTTCTGGTTACAAGACAAACTTGTATACTACTCAGTCTTGCCACCAGAAGGTCCTGGGCTCGAACCCTGGCAGTGGGCGTGTACTGCCGATGATTTCCAAATTAGGCTGACGAAACAGGTATCCAGTACTCCTCGCTGGTTTTCAATGCTTCTCTAACTGATACCGATCAGTGGTCAAATTTGAAAAATAAATAATATTGTTTTAAATACTTTGATATCGAAATGTGTATTTGAAAAAAAGGCTGGTGTTTTTATTTGAACCAGGTTATAGTCTTGACAGGCATATCCAGGTTAATATGATGAAAAAATAAAACCTACGGACTGTGGTAGAGTATAACTCCATTATAGATAAGATTTTATTTTGATAAATCACACAATGTTATACATTAATATTAACCGATCACATTTCGAGCATAGACTATTGCTCATAATCACATCAAGGCACTCATGCTCACAGATTTCTGGCTTCATTTATATACATGAGTGAAACTGATAACACATTCGGATAAAATCAATATGAGATAATGTCCATTCAGAAATAATAATATTAGTGTTATCAGTCATATACAATCAGAAGGGATATAAGATGTTTTCATAGTAAAATGAAATAAGTAACTTGTTAGAATGTTATTCTGTACGAGAATTAAAATAGAATTTTAAGATTATTTATTATCCTCCTATGATTTGACTGGTGGTAATAACGTCTTCCATATCTCTTGTATTTGCGTTGAATCATTTCGATTGCATGTGTTGTGTTGCGTGTGTAGACTCGATGAACCAGGATTCAGTAGTCAATCTCTGTCTCTCTCCACCTACCTACATTACCTATTAGAATTTTTAACCCTCTCCCACACTATTTTGTGGTTGTGTGTTAGTTAATCCCTGCAACGTAGTATTGTGTTATTTTTTCTAAATTACTTATCTTCTCGGCGTCAACCACTTTTACCTCATGTTCCGACAATATGATTACCCCTGAACTACAAGTTTGTCGTATGTAGTTGATGAAATTACAATTAGGGATTATTAATCTCGGCACCTGCCAAGTGATCCACAACGGAAAACTCAGCTAGGCGTTTGGAGTAAACACAGGAGTCAGACAAGGGTGCTTACTATCACCAATGATATTCCTAATTGTGGTGGACTGGATTATGCGTCAGACTGTGGGAAACGAGAAGACAGGGATATCCTGGACCGACCGACGTGAAGAACCTAGAAGACCTGGATTGTGCGCGTGGATGATTTATGTTTGATGTCACACACAATCGAAGGCTTACAAGCGAAAACCGACAAACTGGTTGAAGAAGCAGCAAAGAGAGGACTCCAGGTAAACATAGACAAGACGGATGTGATGAAAATAACCAACCAACAACAGCAACAACATCCAACGTCAATCACCATCAACGGGAGGGATTTGAAAGAGGTTACTTCATTCACTCACTTATCTAGGGAGCATTGTCTCAACTACAGGAGGAGCGGACGAGGATGTCAAATCGAGCGAGAATCGGGAAGGCGAGCAAGAAACACATTCATCAGCCTGAAATCAATCTGGAAATATTCGTCACTCAGCATCAACAACAAAATTCGGATTTTCAATACAAACGTAAAGTCAGTTCTTCTATACGGATGAGAAACTTGACAGGCGGATAACAAAGAATATTTCCAACAGGTTATTGCAGACCTTTATCAACAACTGTCTTCGCTCTATACTGAAGATCAGATAACCGGAAAGAATCACCAACAAGGAATTATGGGAACAAACAAGACAAGAACAAACCAATCGCCCAACAAATATGCAGGAGAAAGTGGAGATGGATCGGACACTCACTGAAGAGACCGCTGGGTGACATCGCGCGTCAAGCCCTCGAGTGAATCCCGAAAGGGAAGCGGCGTGTGGGATGTCCAAGGGTGACATGGAGGAGATCGTGTGAAGAGGAGTTGAAAGAATATGGATTAACATGGATGCAGGCGAAAAGTATAGCAGAAGACAGAAGAAAATGGAGACGTGCAGTTGAAGCCCTATGTTCCACTAGGAACCCAAGGGAACAATAATAATAATAATAATAATCTCACCCTTGAACAGAAATTATTCTTGAACTCTCCTACCCATTTATTATAAATACGCCTATGTAGTAGACTTAACTCATAGTCATTGCAAGTTATTTTGTCAATAGCTTTTTCCATAGCTTCATACCTATACAATATAAGCGCAACCTAATTCGTTGTCTTAGTCATAGAATTGGACGCATATGTACCGACGATTGTATTGAAGATGAAATAAGAAATCTTACAAACGCCTTCCTACAAAACGACTATCTTACCAACTTTGTAAAGAAGTATATCCATGAAACTACACATAAAACTAAGCGAGACATGGTAAGTAAGAAAAAGCTTTACTTAAATTTACAATTGAAAGGCGGTATATCCAGCGATATATTAAACTGTAGATTAACAAGATCAATTGAAAGAACCTTTAATGCCACAAAACTGCATGTCAGTTTCTCAACCAAACCGATACTGACAACGTGCACTAAAGATAGATTGCCTAAAATGGTGACATCAATGTGTGTACATAAATTCAACTGCTCCTCCTGTGGAGCTAGTTATATAGGTCGTACCCACAGGAATTTATCTTTACGCACTCATGAACATATTCCTGTTTGGCTTGGGAAAAGAGCAACCAAATCATTAAATAGTGCAATTCTGTCTCATCTAGTGGATAGCGAACACAGCGTCAAAGTAAGTGAGTCATTTACAGTTGTGTATCGAGTACCGAACAATCTCCCCAAAGGCACACGATTACGCCTCCTAGCCTCCTAGCTGAGGCTTCAGAGATTAATAGGGAGAGAGATCAGGCCTATGTGTACAGAAAAAAGTTATTCACTCTCTTTTTTTACCCTGGTCCACTATAAGGTCACCAGGATCATAATTTTTTCGTACTATTATTATCATTATTATTATTTTGTGATATCCATTTCTCCAGCCAGTTTATGTCACAGCATTTTTACCCTTAAATTTTGTCAACCTTCATGATTTTATACTAAGCCTACCAATTCTGTAGCATCTTATTACAATTTAGCCTCTTTATTTTATCATGAGACATCATCGGACTATTATCTTACACATGCATCCAATACACTTTCTGATATTATTTACATTTGCCTTTATTGGCTGGCTATATGTACTCCATTATTCATGGATTTATAACTAACTGTAGAGCCTGAAGAAGAAGTTATCGAAAACGATTGGTAGCTCAAAATCTTGTTTTGATTTCAATTACCTTATTTTGTTTTATTTCGGTCAGCTAGTTACTTTAGCCTACTGAGCTTGTCCCTGCCAGAGTGAGTTTGTAGGTTTGAATGCCACCTTGATTCCTGCTTTGTTGAGAATCCTACTTAGGGTCTCAGATATCCCCTCCTTTTATGGAATAACTGTAGATGCCTTATATTCTGTCGTATTTATGTCATTATTATTACCTATAATGGAGCTAGGCTTGTATGGTTAGTGATATAAAGAAGTTGAATATGTATATATTTATATAACGCTTTGGCGTTTGAACTATAGGCTCTGGGTTCGAGCCTCGGTGGAAACATCATCAGTCACTGGGGAATGCAGGTATATCCAGATGACGAGTCCCAAGTAGGACAGTGAAATGCGCATCCTAGATTCCAATTCTAGTCACCATCCACAAATTAAATTCTATATATAAAAAGGCATTTTAGTGTGTTACGTGCTTGTCTGTCTGAATCATCTCAGAAAATATGCTTTATCTTTAGCTACATCCTCACAGAGCTAAATTAAACTTCGGTATTCAGCGTGACCACAGTTTTCCTGTTGTTCTCAACCAATTTCTCTTATCAACAATAAACATGAAAATCACTGTCGTAGTCTGAGATTAGTTTGTTTTGTTGTATTGCGTTAATTTTGCGGGAAAAAGGTTTTCAAAATTTCACATGAAATAGTTTTTTAGTAGTATTCATTGTTACGTAGATCAATGACTCGTCCTACTGCAATACTGTCTGCTGTTCTACTTGCTTTTCAAAAGATATATACACATGTAGGCATTTAGAAAATGCCGGAAAGTTGTTTCTTTCTTGAGGCATGACATGCAATAACAGTTGTATTCAACGTCAGATGTATGATATATATATATATATATGTTTGTATATAGGTAAACATTTTACTGAAGTTTTGACATTCGAAGGTTAGTTACAGGAAGGAATGCTTAGGTATCCAGTTGTCATAGTGTTTGCAATTGAATTCCTAGTTGAATGATAAGTAATTAGGCAGCACCCACAGAAAAGCGTCTTCTCACTGACATTTCAAAATGGTGCGAACACAATATATATAATGCTAAATCTGACCTTTGGTTCATTTGTTAATTGAGTTGTTATGGATTACTGCATTAGGCATGAGAATATTTACTGATGTGTTGAAATTGTTGGACTATCTTGTCATATGACTGCTTGTGTGGGGTTTGTCTTCGGAGTAAGTAAGTAAGTAATAATAATAATAATAGTAATGACAACAGCTTATTATACACAATAATTTCACACAGTATGCACATCCAGGAGTTTTAAATAAAACAGCCATCTCCAGTGATGTTTGGTCTGAAGTTATTTTTTGGTCCCCTAGAATTGAGCAACAGTAGGTTAAAAACCAATGTTTAAAAACTTTACGTTAGTATATTTATCAAGCCATGGATATAAATGAATGATTATAAGAACAAGAACCAAAGAAAATAATATACAAATTTTCTCGGATGGAAAATCAGGCAGCCCAGAGATTCAAGCAGGCCATCAAAATGATTCGATGTACTCGTCTTTCATGAAGGGGTCTAATTCAAATCCGTTGATAAATTATTTGAACTTATCACTTAGATAAAAGCATGACATACGTCATTGGTTCAGTGGGTGAATGTCAATAAACAGCACAATAGTTTTGGGTTCTATTCCAAACTGACACCCTCTGAAATCCCTCCAGATTTACTAGTCGGCAGCATGTATGAAAAGAGAAGAAATTGGGTGTGTTGCTAGCGATCTTACCTGGAAAAATTAACACCACAAGGACTGAAACCTTAGAGGTTGTAGTCTTATATTCTTCTGTGGACACATGACACCGCCATCCTCTCTTGTGCCCTTTTAATTCTGATTTAAAAAATATTTTGCTACTTGTCAGATAGTATTGAAATTGAAGTCTGTTTTTACTTTTATTCATCCGTAATCAGCTGAAAGACTCATGTTATTGCCTCAAGGCTAAGTGAGCCTTACATTGCTGAGTTAAGAGAATCTTGATTGCGATATTCATGTCATGAATAGCTGACTACATACTTGTCAAACACTTGGTACTATTAGTATTCAGTCTTAAGAAAGAGATGATGTCAAATTAGAACTATCTACACAATTTAGGTCCTGCGGGGAAAGGCTTATTTAAGGAATCCAGAGGAGACCTCATCAAACTCTGTTGCATATTTTTAATATATTTGTGATGTTATATTTACGTAGAATATGAAAACTTAATATGACAGGACAGTAACTACTGTCATGTGTCTAGTACTTTGGTTATGATGGACTGAATTCTATCAGTCAAGTTTGCAATGTGGCCACCATGTCACTAGGTGGCTTGCCATCACGTTACATTCAAGATTATTGTTATTAGATAGTTAGGGGCAGGTAATTTTGAACCGATTGTGAAACAAATAGGCAGAAAGAAATGGAGATGGATTGGCCATACGCTGAGGAAACCACCAAGTGACATCACTAGACAAGCCCTCGAGTGGAACCCGAAAGGGAAGCGGCGAGTTGGTCGTCCAAGGGTGACTTGGAGGAGGTCATGCGAGGAAGAGATGAAAGCATGTGGACAGACCTGGAGCAGGGTGAAAAAGTTGTCAGAAAACCGAAGTCAATGGAGGTGCGCAGCTGAAGCCCTATGTTCCTCTAGGAACTAAACGATACAATAATAATAATAATAATAATAATAATAATAATAATAATTTTGAACCTAGACGTATCTGCATTCCTGAAGGAACTCATTTCCCCTCTGAGATTTGAACCCCATATCACCCAGTGTTGTAGTGAGAGACGTTGCCACTGATCTATCTGGGCTCCAGTTGACCTTCTGTAGGACTGTATTAAATACTTTTGATTGGACACTAACTAGTGTTGAGAGATGGTGCATAGGATATATGGTGAGTAATCGGCTGTAACAAGATCTTAGCTGTTTGGTCAGTTGGCTTTATTCTAACGGAAGTAACACAAAACGAATGTTGACTGAGTGACGCCTGGTTAAACTGTGTTTGCCAGATGGGTCAGTTGGCAACCTTATTATATCACCCTTAGGTCATTAACTGAGTGCGTTGGTGGCACAGCGATACAGTGTTTGCCGACCACGCATGTGGTCTGGATCCCAGTCCTGGCCGACTCACTCCTTCACCTCACTAAGCCAGTATTAGGACTGCTATAGAGGGAAGGTTGGGCATGAGGCTAGCAACCCCATCCCGTAAAAATAAACACCACTGCTACCGAAACTTCAAGCCTCCAGCTTGAAGCAGCTCTATATTCAACTGGGAACGTACAGGAATAAAATAATTAACTGAAATCTTAAGTAATGAAAGAATCAAGACACTTATTTCTTCATTTAGTAAGTCATTTTATTTTGGGCTTTCAGATTGCTCTACATGAAATTCTGATCTGAGAAAGTATAATTCTAAGCATCAGGGCGATCGAATTGAATATTAAAGTTCTTTTGGCAGAAACACTCATTAGTAAGGACATTAATGTGATTGAAACGATTAAAGGTTTGTATGTACAGATTGTTATGGAAAACTGTTTTCCTAATAAGGCTTAGATTAGTTTTTGTCAGCCAACAATCGTTGGTGAATGTGATTTCAAGACTCCTCCACAGGACCTAGTTACATAGGCAGCACAAAATTCACCTTCCTAAAGTATTCAAGGATATGCATTTCGTCCTATTTGAGGTTTGGTATTCAATACAACTGTATTCTCAATGACTGACGATATTATCCTGAAACTCAAACAGTTCATCCACCATTTCAAATTCAGGGATCGAGTTTCAGAGAGAATAGCACCACTCATTGGGCATTCAGGCACATCCAGTTGACAAATTCGAAATATGACGAAATTTGACATCTTGGTAGATTCTACTATCCATCCAGATGTCACGTGTTAGGATGGATGTTCCCCTAGGACAATGTCGTGCTAAATCACAAATTAGTAGAAGATAGAATTCATGGGCCGGCCATGAATCGCGTCCCAGTAGTTGAATAATATACGGCTCGCCTTGTAACTGGAAGGTCCTGGTTTCGAGCCCCAGTGGGTGCGTACTGCCGATGATTTCCAAACTAGGATGAAACAGCTGTCCAGTTCACCCTTCCGCTTTTCAATGGTCCTCTAACTGATATATTTCCGTGATCAACTCGTAAAAATAAATTGACGTTAACTCTGAAACTTAATGGAATTATGGGTACTTAAGAGCTAACATGGGAACGGTCACCGGACGTTTCACTCCAAAGCAATCAGTCAACGGAAAAATACAAATTAACCTAAGTGAAAAAAAATCATCAAATAAAACACTTTCATTTGTCTTATTAATACTTATATAATTATACTACTTATATTTATTTCTTGTAATTATTATTCTCATTGGTTAAGGATTGTTATTAGAGCCACATATGATTGGTTTAAGCTTTTATCCAATAAAAATTCATCCATGTCAAGTTGATGACAGCTTATGCATCTTTTTTTCTCTCGGCTGGTTGACAGTTTAATTTAACCGCCTTTCCGCTAATGAATATCCCATACATATATATATATATATACATACTGAGTAGGAACAAATTACCACTGTGATCAGGAGATATACCTGTGTACATTCCTTTTTCATGTGCATTATTTTCGTTTGACACAGAGAAATGAAAACAATCAGAACTATGTTCGACATAATCAAATCACCAGTACATATTATGACATCATGTTATATAAATAGTGATTCCTTTGCATTAAAGGTATGCTTAATATCTGTCTATCTGAATGGAGTTCATATCACATCAATTATCATATCCACTTAGTACTTATTGTATGCTGTATAAATCATCTGATTGAATCACGAACAATTCGTTATCAAATTGATGAAGAATTGAAAATCAATACACCAATTGGAAATTTACTGAGTAATATACAAAGTGGAGTACAAAATATACGTTTTATAAAAATATCTAGTACAGATGACTCTTCAGCGTTATTTTCTGTAGATCAGTTTTCTGGTGATATAACAATTGATCATAGATTAGATAGAGAACAATTATGCAGCCAGAGTGATCGAATAAACAAACCTGACACTTATGAGAATTTAGTCACTGATTGGAAATCGAATGTGTTAACCGCTCAAAGTACAAAATGTGAATTATATTTCAGCGTGAATTGTTTAAATGTAACACCGATTAAAAATCTTGGGAATCAAAATAAAGTAAAACGCCTGTAAGTAATAAGCTGGTAGCTATTTTCGACGTGGTTGTTGAACTCAGGGATATTAATGATAATGGATGTAAATTTATGCCATCAAGTGAACAGATTATTCGAATACGTGAAGATTCACCAATTCATGAAACACGACTAACACTGAATACTCCTATGATCCAGACGATGCAATCTTAGGAAATACTGTTAAATCTGATCTTGTATGGATCCGTGATCTGTCCAGTAAATTGTATTCGTTCGACAATCGGGATATAAATGCAACATTCAAACTACACAGTCTTTCATCTTTAATAATGAGAATATCAAACTGGAGTTGGAGTTGATTAGTGAGTTGGATTATGAAAGTCGACAAAATTACACATTTGAAATCGTTGCTGATGATGGATTTCCATCAGGTGGACATCAGTGTCATCTCAATGTCACTGTACTCGTCGAAGACTGTAATGATCATACGCCAGTGTTTGATCAGTCCACGTATGTCGCAAATGTTAGCGAAGACACAATCATTGGCCAGACTATTGTAAAGGTGACAGCGAATGATGCAGACGACGGGGAAAATCGGAGAGTTCTGTACAGCCTTGATTCATATACGGATAACACTGATGACAGCAATCTTTTCTATATTCATGAAGATACCGGTGAAATAAGGCTTCAACGACGTTTAAATCATCGCCTGAAGCCTCAACATATATTAAAAGTATTTGCTAAGAATCCTGGTCATACTCTATCTAGAAATATGAAGTCTCTACAAACGCTATCTAAGTCATCTACAGCTCAGGTTATTGTGAATGTGATTGACACAAATGACCACTTTCCACGGATTCGAATTTTATCGCCTACAGGTTCGAAAACTCTAGAAATAATAGAAGAATCTCCGCCTGGTCAAGATATTGGCATTCTAGATGTTTCAGATGGTGATACAGGGAAAAATGCTGAAGTGAACTGTAACCTAACAAATCAAACAATTACAGGTGTTCTAAGTCTAATTCCAATGAATAGTGAAATCATAGGGAAGGAAGTGGCACTTTCTAATCGAAAGTACAAGATAACTCTTGAGAAACGCATAGACCGAGAAGAATACCCAGCATAGAAGTTACCATTTTATGCCGAGATTCTGGAATACCACGTTTAACAAGTACACTAACACAAAGCATAAAAATAATCGATGTAAATGACCACGATCCGATTAGTGAACAAAGTGTATACATGGTTGAAGTGACTGAAGATTCAGATCCTCAAAGAAGTAAGGATAACTTTGAGCTAATCACTATTTATGCCACAGATAAAGATGAAGGTCAAAATGCAAAGTTACACTTCGCTTTGGATGAAGAGACACCTGTCCATCTATTGAATGTTGTCACTGTGGACTCGAATTCAGGTGTATTGCGTACACTAGGCAATTTAGATCGTGAACAGTTGAATGCATTTACTGTGACAGTTGTTTGCGCTGATCACGGAGAAACACAAAGAATGACTAAAGTATTTATTAATGTACGCGTTCTAGACTACAATGATAATTCACCAACGTTTTCTCAACCGTATTTTGAATTTCTCTTGAAGGAAAATAATCCCGTTGGTCAGTTGATTGGTTATTTTGAAGTCACAGATAACGATATCGGCGAAAATGCTGAACTAGAAATCTATATTGAAGAAAATCTTGAACGATCACAGGTCCATCTGACCGCGTTGAACAATAATTTGAAGCTGTCAAATGATGTAAAACAGCTGAGATTTCATTCGGGTGGTTTAATCTATTCATCGGGGATAAGACAAAGAAAGTACACGGATTATAGTTCCAAGTTTAAGCTAAGCTATCAGAAACGTCCCAAGACGAATATTTCTGCTTCAGTTAGTGGACCTACATTCTATGATATTCAATTGTATGCAGAGTCCATAATCGATCGTGAAAGTTTATTCCTAAGGGATGCTGCTGTCTTTCCTTCTGATCTGTTACGAAATTACGAATCTTTCGATTCTAGTACTACCACTACTACAACTGCACATAATAACAATAATTATAAGTATAGTGAACTGTCAAAATTGTCAAGTCAAACAAATTATTCCACAGTAACACCAACTATTTTTTTATTAATACGCGCGCAAGATAAAGGCATTCCAAAATTATCTGAACATGTGTCAATACGTGTACATATTTTAGATGACAATGATAATTCACCTCGTTTTTTATATCCTGATTCGTATAGTATAAATAAAACTAAAGTTATCTTATCTTATAAAGAACCAGTTGATTATGCTTTTACACAAGTAAGTCAAGTTCGTATTCTTTTGTTTTTAACAAATATTCAATTGTTCAATTTATTCCGTGTTGATTTATTTCTTAAGTTTGTAATGTGTTAAACTTGTTTTAAAGTTTTAAGTATCAAATAGGAAAGTGTTTTAGTTGTCGTTAGTACCGTATGTGTTTCACTAATATAGTGAAAACGAACCGCCAAAACAGGTTTAGACTGATCACTTTGTGGAATATTAGAACGATCTAAAGGGCTTTATGTGGTTGTGTTCTCTGAGCTAGGTGACTTTTACGTGTAAGGTTTCCAGTATCCATCTCCTAGACAACTTCCACTGCGCTAAATTCAATATGAAGTCTGAAAATCTACTAATCAACTCCGCTGTTTGAAGACAAGAAGTGTACTCAGTATTCTTGTTCATTTAATAGCGTTGTTTTCATTCATGCCACTACCGGCATCCTAGATGAGCATTTCTTCTCTTTTTCGATACTTGTCACTTGAATTTTCTTGCATCTCATAGAGTGATGGTGTTCTCAAACGTTAAATCTGAAGCGATGTGTGCTAGGTTTTATTTTAAAAGTGTAAATCTTAACCTGCATAAATTTAAGGGATCATTATTTAATTTTTTATTTTTGATTATAGTTTGATTCCATATCGTATTTTTGGTACAGGTATGGAATTTTCAAATTTGTTATCAGTAGCCCAAATTTTACAGGGCAGCCAATTGATATCAGGTGTGCGTCGGCGTGGGCTCGAACCCCGGACCATGTGCATGTTGGTGAGAGTCCTAACCACTGTGCCACCGACGCACATTTCAGTCGTCTAAATTTAATGAGTAATATGCCTTCTTTTTAAAGTTTTTCCATGTAAGTACTTGGCGGTTATTGAGAAGTTTTAATTAATTATTTATAAATGAAAGTCAAATACTTTTCCGTCGACCAAATATCAAGGGTTAGGAATTAACCCCAAATTATGACAATGTACTTACTAGGCAAAAGAAACAATTTTATCAGTAGTTTAAATCGGCCTAGTACTCGTTAGTAATAGGCTAATTAAACGATGATTAGTCAGCTTAAGAATAATAAAAGTCAGTGACTCATGCGAAAATAAAATGATGTGAAAAAGTGATAAAGAGGAAGAAGAAGAATAAGAGGAATATTTAATTATGCACTTTGAAAAACTGAGTATTTTGTAGTTTTAATCCAATTTGGAATATCTCGTTGACTGATTATATCGACGTGCTTAACCTCAGATTGACATTGTTTACTCCTTGTGCAAATGCCTAAACGATGTCTGACTATTTTCCTCTAAGTAGTGACTAGCATTAAAATCGTGAATGCACACTTTGTCCTGTTTCGGACTCATCATCTGGATGTACCTGATTTGACGATTGAATCTAGGGGTAATGGATTCCAGATTCAGTGGAAAAGAAATCACTAACCTGAGAGTTCAGTTAATTCCAGTTGTGCATCTTAATTCCAGTGCCAGTTACCACCAACCAATTTACTTCAAATCTTGTCGTTTTAGCTGAAATTAGAAGGATACAAGCTCATCTGAATCAATAACTTTCAACCGCTGGAACACTAATTTTAACTGTGCTCCACCTGTCCAGATTTCGGAAACTATTTCGGTATCACGAAATAGGCTTGGTAAGCTGAAGAGAATATTCAAACTCCAGTAATTGTTGTATGAGATTTTGTTGCATTTAGGTAGTCAAAATTTTCACCGCTAATTCTTCAGTTTTGTAGTGGTTGTTCATCACCCCATTTCTTAGTACCCATAATCACACATGCGAATTACACACAAGTATACCAATATTGATAATATATTTCTAGGGTTTCGGTTTCACTGAATGAACTTAATTTTGAATTACGCAGGTGATTGTACAACCTAGAGTGATATTATTATTTTATTATTATTCCCTTGGTTTTCGACTGGTACATAGGGCTTCAGCAACACATCTTCACTTTTTACTATCTTATGCCATCCTCTTCATTTGGGTCCACGATTGCCCATAATCTTTCATCTACTTTTCAACTCATATGATCTCCTGCATGGAACCCTCGCATAGACGGACCACTCGTCGCTGTCCATTTGGATTCCTCTCGAGCGATGGGTTTAACTGAGGGTGATGTCATTCGATGAACTCCTCGACGTATGCCCAATCCATTGCATTTTCTCCAGCATATTTGAACAAGATATATGGCGAACAATATTGGTTTCATTTAGATCTTCAGGCTTTACTCTTATTTACATAGCTTTATATATAACAGTTTTAACCAATGATGGTAAGTTTGTGGATCGAATAATAATAATGATGTGGTAAATGTTTTGAACGTCATTAATAACGATGACTATAGTGATAACAAAATAATGATAACTAGCTTTATGCGGATGGCAATAAGAATAACGAATGTAGTAATATATGTATATGTAAACAATACAATAAATAAAATTAAGTCAAATCTTAAGAGTTACGTATTACTAAAGTTGAAGTGGACAGATAATCAGAGTTCAAATAAACATCATAAAAGTACGAAAGAGATGGAAAATAAGATAGGGTGGGAGGGTTTTGATTAGAATTCACCTAGGCCAAGGGACAGATAGTGCTTCGCTTGCACTACGGTAGAATGCTCGCCAACCGCTCATGTGGTCCTGGGTTCTACTCCCGGTCGACGCACTCCTTTACTTCTCTAAGCCAGTGGTGAGACTGGTAAAGATAGAAGGTTGGTCATGAAGCTAGCAACCTCATCCCATAAGAATAAACACCGCTGCCTATAGCCTGAAGCCTATGCTCCAGTGGGAACGTAAAGAATTAAAAAAAAGGGATAGACAAATGTAGAACAAACTTCTTTTGTGTGCAAAGACTAAGACTGTTCTCTCGAATTCCCATAGCTTTGTCTATGTGTAAAAGGCGGATTCGAATTCCGTCCAAAGGCTCGATGAAATGCGATAGATAACTTTGAAGGTAGTATTTCTATCCACTTGATGACTGCTACCAGTCAGAGGAGCCAAAATAGAACTTATAGAATTTATTTGGCCTTTTCCGAACCATAAAAAAAAGATGCTCATTAATGCGTTTGTTAAGCTGTCCTGAATATTTGCCGAGCGATTGGCCCTTGTTTAACTTGTTCCTACAGTTTCTTGGTACTAATTCTTTCTGACCTACAATTCAATCTTCATTTTGGTACAGCTGTTGATAAAAGTCTGCAGTAGCCTGTTGGAAGTGCTTTTTGTGACACACAGGGCAACTTTCTGACCGGTATAGAAGAACTGACTGACTGACTTCACAATTGTATTGAAAATTCGAATCTTGTTCTTTATGTTATCTGAGGGCAGAAGACTTGCAAACTAGTTTCAAGTTGATAAAGGCGTATCCTGCTTCTCTGATTCGCACTGGCTTTAACATCTTCAGCCGTTCCATCTGCAGTTGGAACGATGGTTTCAATATAAGTGAAGGCAGGAAGTAACCTCTGTCGAATCTCTTTATCCCGTTGATGGTGATTGATGCTGGTCGTTGTGGCTGTTGGTTGGTTGGCCGCTTATTTCATCACTTCTGTCTTCTCTATGTTAACCTGGAAACCTGTTTTCACTACCTGCCTCTTCAGCCAGTTTGTTGGTTTTTTGGCCTGCCTGCAATTCTTCGAGTTTATGTGACATGAGACATAAATAATCCATGCACGAAATGCAGATTTTCTAGAGTCTTCGTATCCGTAGCCCAAAGTATCACTGTCTTCTTACTCCCTGTGCCAAGGTCTGACGAATAATACATTCCACCACAATTAAGAGTACCATCGGTGATGATAGGCAACCTTGTTTTTACACTGTATGCACTTCATATAATTCGGTGAGTTTTCCATTGTAGATCTGCTAACATGTGACATTAACTCGCTAGAGTGGCACATGTATTCGTTATTCAGTATAAGTTTGGAAAAGTAAATAATAGGTAGCCCTGGTATATGTATAACATTGTGTTTATAGGCGATTAACTGATTATAAACTATTATTATTATTATTATTATTGTATCCTTTAGTTCCTAGAGAACATAGGGCTTCAGCTGCGCACCTCCATTGCCTTCGGTTTTCTGACAACTTTTCCACCTCGCTCCAGGTCTGTCCACATGCTCTCATCTCCTCCTCACATTACCTCCTCCAAGTCAACCTTGGACGACCAACTCGCCGCCTCCCTTTCGGGTTCCACTCGAGCGATGGCTTGTCTAGTGATGTTACTTGATGGTTTCCTCAGCGTATGGCCAATCCATCTCCATTTCTTCCTGCCTATTTGTTTCACAATCGGTTTCTGATTGGTTCGCTCACTGCCAGAGATCCCTGTTCCTGATCTTTTCTGGCCATCTGATCTTGAGTATTGAGCGAAGACAACTGTTAATGAAGGTCTGAAGTTTGTTTGAGATGCTCTTTATGACACGCCAAGTCTCTGATCCGTATAGTAGCACTGACTTCACATTGGAGTTGAAAATCCGGATCTTATTTTTGATGCTGAGTGCTGTTGACCTCCACACAGATTTGAGAGTAATGAAAGCTTGTCTTGCTTTTCCGATTCTGGCTTTGATGTCCTCGTCAGTTCCGCCTGTAGTTGAGACGATGCTTCCCAGGTAGGTGAAGGAGGTTGTTTCTTTCAGGTTCTTCCCATTTATGCTTATTGTGGTCTGTTGTTGCTGTTGATGTTGGCAAGGAATCTTCATCATCTCTGTTTTATCTATGTTCACCTGAAGTCCTATCTTTGATGCTTCTTCTGCCAATTTGTTACTTTTCATTTGCATATCTTCCAGTTTATGGGAAATCAGACATATATCATCGGCGAAATCCAGATCCTCCAAGTCTTTTGTGTCAGTCCATTTTATGCCTGTTCCCTCGTTGGTTGCCGTTGTCTGTCGCATTATCCAATCGATTGCAATCAGGAAGATCATTGGTGACAGTAGACACCCTTGCCTCACTCCCGTCCTCACTTCGAAGGCTTCCGTAAGTTTCCCGTTGTGGATTACTTGGCATGCAGCATTGTCGTATAAACTATGCAGTTAATTAATTAGTTATGGTAATCATTGAAATCCAGTATGCACACCGTGTGCTTCTTTTAATAGTACTGAAAGTCATACAACTACACTTTATTACCTGAACTACTGATGTTGCCTTAGTAATATACTTATAATACTTAGAAAGATTCCACCGAAAGCGGTGAGAACATTAAAGTTAACCGAATATAATGTCACTTTAAGGAGTTAGTGTTACTCAACTTTCATATAATAATTATTTTTACTCTGATTATCAGTAAACAAATACTTTTGTATTGCTGTGTTGTTTTAGTTGAAGGGTCTTAAACGTCCGCATGAGCTGTGTGATTCTTCTGTATTATTTTTTCACCAAAAACTCTAGAAAATTGACTGTTTAAAGTAAATAAGTAATGCATTGATAATTTTTGACAACATGGTGGTAAAACAACAATTATTTCAAACTTGTGATGTTCAAAATGCTTATATTAAAATGTCAAATATCATTTGAATTGGTTTAGACAAGAGAGTGGCATGGGAAGCAACGTACAAAATCTGGACACAGTGCCACTGATATAACATTTGCATTGTCCAGAATAAGTTTAGATGTAAGTAGGTTAATTGAGTTACTAAATATATATATATATATCGCGTGTTGGCTTCCAGAGATTTGATTGGTTACAGGATTGATCACAAGCTGACTAAGTCAGGCAGGAAGATAGTTTCCCGCCCGTGACAAATTGGAAGAAGTTAGAATTCACGGCCCATTGGGTAAGGTCCCAATGGAAGAATGGTCTACCAGCTCACCTCATAATCGGAAGGTCCTGGCTTCGAATATCAGTGGATACGTATGGCTGAAGAGTATCAATCTGGGATGAAACAGTTGTTTAATACTCACAGGTTTGCACTGTGAAGGCTGGCCACCTACTACGGCGGCCACATTGCAAACCTGACTGATGGAATTCAATCTACACCAAATAAAAGTTTGGACGCATTACGCTAGGTACTATCTAGTGTTCAAGCAAAGTACCCAATACTACTGTACAGTAGGCCAGTCATGAGGCTGAATAGCTCAGTGACAACGTTTCTGACTGAGGCTTTTGCTGAAGTCGGTACAAATCTCAGAAGATACATGATTTCTCTCAAGGTTTCTAATATTCCTTTTTGTCTGTTGAGTACCAGAAAGCAAGAAATCTAGGTTCAGGGCTTCCTGCCGATTGCCTTCAACCATCTAATATCAATAATGATATAATCCCTTCGATTAAAATAAATGAGGCTAGATTTATCCATGAAACATGAAAACATAATTTAAACAGATTAACTGAATGTAATCAGTCATTTTTAAATTCGACCAACCTTGCTTATCAATTTGATGAATCGCTTTCATAACTCTGAATAAATCAGTTTTATACTAATAAATCTAAACTGAGTGTGTAATCAGACTATGGATAATGATTTATCTGTAAATTATCGCATATCGTTCAGGTAATTATCCTCTTTCCATCACCTGCTTTGTGTGAAGCTAAAGGACATTCATGCACCAAATAATGGCACTTCAGGAGGACATCTAAGTGAATTAAGGGTAGAAGTAATTTTGAATAGTATTGATTAGTTTACCGTCTGATGAATTTCCCCTACGCATTATCTCTCTTGCAACTAGTTCTGTTCATTACCAAAGTGTGTCGTATCAGGGACATTTAACACTATACAGCAATATATATATATTGTTAGGTTTTATTGATTTCTGTAAAATACTATTCTGTAATGTATTGTTCTAAAATAAATACTCATAACGTTCTGTTCATTTAACCTACATATGTGTATAAGCTATCCTTTCTATTAAAGTGACCCTGAGGGTTTTAGTATGGATGCTTTGACAATATCTTGAGGAGGGCGCAATGTTATCTGGCTGTTATTATATTTGTTATTATTGTTCCTCTGGATCCTGAATGGAACAAAGGACTGCCGGTATTCATTGGGGTTTCTGTGACACTAGACATATATCATCTGTGAAATCCAAATCTTCAACAGTCTTCTTATCGGTCGTCCAGCGCATTCCTGACTCCTCGCCCCCAATAGTCTGGGGAATAACCCAGCCTGCAACAATTAAATATATCGTCGTTGGTGACAATAATCGGCAAGCCGACTTTTATTACTCCTGTGTTCACTTCGAACGCCTTGCTGGGTGAGATTTCCGTTTTGGATCACTTGACACGAGGCGTTGTCATATGGTTGTTGAATAAGGTTGACGAAGACTTCGGGTACGACCTAGTGTTGAAGTAGGTTTCAAATTACTTCTCGACCTACTCTGTTGAAGGCCTTTTCAAATTCGATGATGTTGAGGTAGGCAGGGATTTGACTGTCATTCTATGCTTTGTTGTGTGATGACGATGCGTAGAGTAGCAATTCGATCAGCACATGATTTGCCTTTCCTGAATCTAGCTTGTTCATGGAGTTAGGTAAATCAAGGGGTGTGGTAGGGCGTCGGTGGCAAAGTGGTTAGGAAGCTCGCCGACCATGCAGATGTCTGGGGTTCGATCCCCGGCCACTGCACTCCTTTACGTCGCTAAGCCAGTAACAAGGCTGGTAAAGAGGAAAGGTTAGGCATGAGGCTAGCAACCTCATCATGTAAAAATAAACACCGCTACAGAAACTTTAAGCTTCTAGCTTGAAGACCTATGTTCCACTGGGAACATGAAGGAATAGAAGAAGGGCTATGTGAAGAGATTATTACTAGATTACACTTCAGCATATGTTTATATAAGATAACATGCACTAATAAGTAATAAATTGAATGTCAGAAATCAGAAGCAAATGATCATGAGTACCAGTAGATGTTTTTATGATTAGCATTCATACTGAAATCGCCCCAGTCTAATTGTACACTTCACATGACTAAATGTCTCTGATCTTATCATTCATTCATATAAGTTGCATAATCTGACTGAAATAATATTCAACTGGACAATTAATTACAAGTAATCATTACTATGCATTTAGTGTTATTCCTAATCGTTTACTTTTGATATCTAAAGTTGAATTTAGTAGATATTATTATTATTTTATAGGCATATTTTTCATGCTTTCTGAGAGGAAAGTTAGGCTACAGTCTTGGAAGTTTGACCAGCTGTGGCGTAACTTTTACCAGGCGATGGCTGCTAGCCTCACACCCACGCTTACTCCCTCTTTTCTGGGCTTAATAAAGACTGGTAAGCTAGAACAGTTTTGAAGTGAGTCTATCGGGAATGAAAACTGGAAAATTTCTGTGGGTGATGAGAGTTATACCACTGGATTATCGACATCAAACGGTAATCTAGTAACAAACCACTGGAAAACAACTATTGGGAGCTTGGACCATAATTACCCAAAGTTATTTAAGAAAATACTAATATTGTCACTCTATTATAGATAAGATTTCATTTTGATAAATCACACAGTGTTGCACATTAATATTAACTGATGACAACGTTTCAAGCACAGTTTATTGCCACTCATAATCATATTAAGGAACTACGCACACAACTCACTTTCTTGCTTCATTTATATACTTGAGTAAAAATTGATGCTTATACATTTGAATAAAGTCAATCCCACATAAAATACATTCGGAAATAATATTATTTTTATCAATCAAATACACTAAGATGGGCAATAAGATGTTTTATGGAAAATAAATGACTTGTTAGAATGTTACAATGTATGTGAACTGATTAATGTTTATTATCCTCCTGTGATTTGACTGGTGGTAATAATATCTTCCATATCTCTGGTATTTGCGTCGAGTCGCTTCTGTTGCATGTATTGGGTGTAGACTCGATGAAACGGGATCAAGTAATCAACCACCTCTGTCTTTCCATCAACCAATATTATTTTTTAGAATTGTGACTCTGTCCCGCCCACCCTATTGTGTGGTTGTGCGTTAATGCACGAAGTGCCATTGCTGGATTTTCCTCTGAATTACTCATATTCGCGGGGTCAATCATTTGAAACGTGGTGGCATCAATTAATACTACTGTACAACACTGTGTGATTCATCAAAATAAATCTTATCCATAGTGGAGTTATACTCTAGCAGTGCCCAAATTCTATACTTATATCAATACTGTTGTCAGTGGGATGACTCCCACGGACATGTAATCGTAGGAGCTAGTGAAGAAGTTATCAAAACGAATGTTCTTTATTCACTAATGAGTCCTTGAAAAGTTATAATGGATAACTTTAATTAATAAAGATTTATAAAAAATAACAGAGTTATAAAACCAATCATCTGTGTTTAAATCTACAAACGAGCTAATCAAAACTCAGCTTGCGCCTACATTAACATACTTGTAGTTAAATATCTCTCTTTAAATTTGAATCCTAGACATATTTAACGCTGATAAAAGTATTTTAACACCAATGAATCTCTGCTGAATGCTGTTTCATGTCTAAAATATCCTTATTGTCTTATATTTTTGTGTGTATGTAAAATGTTTGGAATATAAGTCACGTTTTCTTATTTTACAGCCCACATTCGGTATAAAGTTACTCCTACACAGTAGCCTTGTGTGACAAAAGGTCTAACTGAAACACTTAGTCTCTTTGATAAATTTGAGTAAGGCACTTAAAAAACAAATTTCTCGAGATGATGTCATCATTTCGTAGTTTTTCTACAATCGCTTTACAACTAACATGGTTAACAGTAATTAAATAACATGTATGACAATAATTCAGTTAGATAAAAAACAAAGGTACATACTAACAACCAGTTATATATGAACGAGTAAAGTAGTCCTTAGTAGGCAAAAGTCAAAGTTTGTTGTTTTTTGTACACAAAGTGTAGGATGTATGTGATTAATCCAAAGTGCTTACATCACCTTCAATAACCAACCTTGACTTAGAGTTACGTGAAATATTTGTGAGGGCTTAATGCTTCATCTGCTTTTGGAAAGACTGAAACGACTTCATATCGAAGTAACCATTAAAGATTTTGTGCAGATGGGCATTGATAGCGATGCAGTTAAAGTACCCAGACCAGGGAAAACGGCCAGAGCGAAAAAATTTTCATTATTTCAAATTACTTCTATTGGTTTAGATTTAGGGTTCGCTCAGTGAAAATGTATTTGAGGCTACCAAATTAACTGTTTTGTATGGTACACTGCCTGCATATATACATACTTAGCGTGTGCTGTTGACAAAATGATGGGATGCTGAGGAAAAATTGAGCGCGAAAATCGAGATTCTTATGATTTCTATCGCGTCGGTTGCACAGCGGTAGAATGCCCTCCAAACACTCCTCAGGTTCGGGGTTCGGTTCCCGGACGATGCACTCCTTTACCTTGCTAAGTCAGTAATAAGACTGGTAAAGAGTGAAGATAGACACCACTGCTTCCAAAAATGTCAGAATCTATCTTGTAGCCCTATGTTCCCTGGGGAACAAAAATGCATAAAAAATACATTTCTATCAAAGATTATGTAGGTCTCATCGTAATAGACGATAAAGACTGTCTTCAGCTTATGTCTGGAACTAAGGTCATTTAGAGAACTATTGAAAACCAAGACGTATTGGAAAGTCGCTTCGTCTCAGTTTGAGATTTCTCAGCATTATGAACCTACAACCACATTGGAGGTCAAACCCAAGGATTTAAGATTGCGAGAGCGGCAGGCCTATCATTAAATCACCGAAACGGAACCTAGCGACTCATAAATACACAGTGTCTAGTGACAGCGCTAACTGATATCGTTGGAGGGGAGGTGACCTAGAAGTCGACTTGGTGGATATCACTAGTCACGATTTCTTATCCTGTCAGTAGCTATCAGTAGATTAGTTTGAAACCAATGAAAAATCCACAAACTAATACATGAAAAACAAAAACTTTATTTTCTCTGTTTAATAATAATCCACTAGGGAAACGGTTGTAATTCGATAAAAATTTGGTAATTATTGGTTAGTACTGACGCCATTCAATCCCTGCTTAGGTTAATTAAACTTTACATTACAACCTGCTTAGTATTTTCAATAAAAATATAAATGCTTTGTCACGTGTTTCGACATGTAGTACTAAAGAATTTGTCTTGTTTTAGTACTTTACGTTTCGAGCAAAACATAGGGTTAGGGTCTTGAATTTTGGTAGCAGTGTTGTTTAATTTTAAGGGGTGAGGTTGCTAGACTAACGCCCTACCTCTCCTCTCTACCGACTTAGAGATGCGTAGGAGTCCATAGGCCAGTAACCGATTTCTGGACCTCAAGCGTGGTTGGCGAGAATTCTACGACTGGACAACTGGAGCAAAATTTTCGGTACATACCCGTAAAACCTACCCTATGTAAAGCAATTTCGAATAAGGCTTAGGTGATTACGATAACTGACAAAACTGAAAAATGATCATGAAGTTATTATGATTTAGAGGGAAGGCCGGGTGAAGAAAGTTTCTGATACTGCTGAGTAGTACTCCCTGGTTTCCAGTATCAATCAGTGACCCAAGCTGTACCTTGGAAAAATAGTTGATCAAATGAAACTACTTGCAGTAGGGTAATACTCATGGAAAATATAACCAGTAACCATTTGGGTAGAGCAAGTGGAGTGCGGGAACAAATATTTACCGATGACAGTGGTTAGTGGCAATTCTATTACGTAAATTGGCAGAAGTTGGAATTCATTGACTAGCAACTAGAATGGGTTGTAGCGGCCTTATAGTCCACTAGGTTCTCTCGTATCCTCAATGTCCTGGGTTCGAAACACAGTTGGTGAGTACTAGTAAAGTCTCGCAAACTAGGACGAGACACCTGTCCAGTACTCCGAGATTTTCCGTAGTTCTCTAACTGATCTCATCTCATGATGAAATCCAGTAAACTGAAAGTTTACCAGTATAGGGGGTTTAAGCTGACTTCTAAACTCTTAGAAGGTAAGCACAACCGACCAACACATCGACTCTGATAATCTAGTTGATGCGAAAAATTCAGTAGCTTTGAATTCTATAAATTCAGTTATACATATTACATTTGATCAAGTAAGTCTGGAAGAGGAAGCCTTAAAATAAGATTAGTCGTAAACGCAAACGAATTTGCGAAGTAGTACACAATGCAGAAGTTTGATAAAAGTACAGTTGGCTGCAATAACCTGTTTGTACTATGAGAAAACAAGACAAATATTTCGGTTAAGAGACTCTATTCACTGATACAAAACTCTCAGCATCATTTCTTGCTAAATATTTACATACTACATTAAATATTACAGTAAAATATTCATGTACACCATATCCTGTGAAGCAACATAACTTCCATATGAAACAATACTCGCTCCTCTACAATGTTTTTATTCTTCATTTTCTTCATGAAGCTCACAGCATTAGGTAGATTTGAAGTCAATTAAAAATTCTCGTGAGTTCATGATATGATCCACTAATAAAATTGAACGATTCAAACGACAAGAAATAAAGAAAAGTAGATGTATTTTGTTAAAGGGAAGTTTAGATTACTCAGGGGTTTAAGAAGTCTCTCGTAGACAAAATAAATTCAGGAACAATACAAAAACAGCCTATATATATATGTATATAAATAAATCAGATTCGTAATTCACCGACTAGTTTGCATTTCTGTAAGTTAATTCACTTTTCACGCTGTTACAGGTTATTACTTCATCATGGTCAAATTCTTTACGCCACTAATCAGCTCGATGCCGAACACCACTTCAGCCGATTGCTTGCAAGTATAATTAATAATGCCTCTCAACAGCAATATCAGTTACTCGGGCCAGTAGCTTCATTTACCGAATCCGAAGTCATACATAGTATATACACAATCATTTTTGGGAAGGCGACAATAGAACAAAGGGGAGTAATGCAGAAGAATCAATGGAATGCAGGAATTAAAAAAATTGCAAGGGAAGAAATTAAGCGTTAGTGGCACAGCATTAGAATGCTTGCTAACCACACAGGTGGATAAGGGTTTGATTCCCGGCCGATGCACTCCTTTAACCCGCAGTGCTAGTAATAAGCGTCGATGACACAGTGGTTAGAACGCTCACCAACCATGCAAATAGTTCAGCGTTTGATCATCGGCCGACGTACACCTGATATCAACGGTCAGCCAGCTAAATTCGGACTACCGATAGCAAATACTGAAAATTCCATATTTGTACCAAAATACGGCGTGAAATCAAGCTATAAGAAAATGCAAAATAGAGATAAATAGAGACATGTAAATAGGTAAGGTTGGGTATGAGGCGAGCAAACAAACCCCATAAAAATAAATACCACTGCTACCGAAACTTCAAAGCTTCAGCTTGAAGCCCTATGTTCCATTCAGAATGCAGTGGAATACATCAACAGCAACTAGGGAAGAAATTCAGTTATTTCAGAAAGTTTCATTTCCTTTATGTTTCTTGTCTAATGATCGCTATCAGAGGAGAGAAAAAAGTCCAGCAATCCGTTGGTTAACAGGCAGAGGTGGGCTTCTTACAGTCTAGGCTTTTTTCTTCTGTTATACTCATTCAATATCATTTATAACAGATAAGTAGAACAAACTTTAGCTGAACAATAAAATTTGGTGATTCACTCCTTTTGTCAACAATTATTTATTTTCCTTTTATAACTGTTCCCTGACTCACTCAGTCGTTTATTAAAATAAAACATATTGCCATAGGTAAGAGGAAAATAAAGGAATATTTTGCTTACCGGGATTCAGTGTACCTGTTCACCCTTTTTAGCCATATTATTATTATTATTTATTTATTCATCAGAAGTGAATTCACTTCACAACTAGGTATATTCTGGGTTATTTAAATCATTACTATACAAAATCAACTGATTAATGTTAGACGAATAATTGGTTTTTGAAAATGTCCCACCAGTACATCACTTCAACAGCGTTATTCGCATTGAGTGGAATCGCAATTACTTTGTTATTAACATTACCCTGAAGAAATCTGTTTGAAGTGAAGTTAACACCTTAAATGGATAAAATGTGAGAGTTGAAAAAAGGTGATACGAATTTAATTGGTGGATGATGACTAGCAGTAGAATCCAGGATAATATGCATTTTACCTGTCCTATTTGGGACTCGTCATCTGGATGTACCCGCATTCCACTGTGAGTGGTGATGTGCCCACCGAGGCTCAAACCCAGTGCCCATAGTTTCAAACGCCAAAGCGTTATCCACTAGACCACCTATTGTGTAGCGGGTCATATTAATTATTGAATTGAATTTTTGATTTTCCCGTCGATTGATTGGACCGAAGTGCTCGGTTTCAGGTTGATATGTCGGCATCGTGTGCAGATAATACGAAGGTTTGTGAATGATGATAAACAAAATTTACGTTCACAGGAAAAGATATGAAAGTCTTAATATTCTACTATTGATGATAATAGCTTTATTCTAAATAGTGTTCATAAAACGTAGAGAACTTTCAGCGGAAATTATTGCATAATTATCTTCTCTTTGTCCAATAACTTTATTTAGATTGGGTGAAGAAATGTTTACTTTTCAATTAGATCCTCATCTCTGGCTCTACTCTAATATACATGTACAGCATTTCTATTACAATACACAACAATTCACCAGTCAAGTGGCACTGATATGTTTGTTAACAATAATTAATCAGTGTCAAAATGTCAATGGGGTGATAATTAACGAAGAAAAATTAATATATGTAATTAAAAGGTGGAAATGATCACAACAAGTGGATTGCATAATGCGTAATTTTGGAAAAAATGAAGAGTAATTAAGGAGTAAGAGTGTACACAGGTCGATTACGTAACGGATTGTTAAAGAAAATAAAACAATTAAGACAATGATTATTTGTAACTAATATTGAAGTGGTCATAAGAATAAAATAATTTTTACAAGGATAACACGTAATTAAAGATGAAGTAGTCAGAAAAATATAAAATAATTTGGAAAATTATAGTTTTTATAGTTTTTTTTAAAGAAAAAATATTTTAGGGGGAGGGGATGAAGTAGTCCGGTTTACACAATCATGTAACAATGACCAAGGTAAGGAAAGTGGCTGTACAAATTTTCTTCTGAACACACAAGTTTGGCTTCTTCAGGTGGATTCCTATTGCTTCAGCTGTATGTAGAAGACGAACTCGTAAAGCAAAATTAAGATTAGTAGGAATGCGATAAATAATTTTAAATGCAGTATTAACGTCCACCTTATGCTCACTATCTACAAAGTGAGCTAAAATAGAGCTACGAATAGATCTTGTTTGTCGCTTGCTTAACCATGCTGGATGACGTTCTTTAACAATCCGTTACGTAATCAACCTGTACACACTCTTATTCCCTAATTGCTCTTCATTTTTTCCAAATTATGCATTATGCAATCCACTTGTTGGGATCATTTCCACCTTTTAATTATATATATATATATATATATATTAATTTTCTTCGTTAATTATCACCCCATTGACATTTTGACACTGATTAATTATTGTTAACAAACATATCAGTGCCACTTGACTGGTGAATTGTTGTGTATTGTAATAGAAATGCTATATATGTATATTAGAGTAGAGCCAGAGATGAGGATCTAATTGAAAAGTAAATATTTCGTCACCCAATCTTTCTGTTTTCTGAATGTCTAAATGGGGACATTTTCAATAACTTCATGTTAAGTAGTAGTAGTAACTGACAGTAAATCATGTAACGCACTGATGTTTGAAATGACATAAATTCAATCTAGTACGATATTTCTTCCTTGCCTCCTTCGATAAATTCACAACATATAGTTGAAAGTCAAATAAAAATGGTTTGGGAGTACAATTTTGACCCAAGGACATAATAATAGCTGAATAATTGAAGACTGCATGCGTTTATTTTTATTTCTTAGGCAGTGGCAATATGTATTTCAATTTTAGATAAGTTTATTCTAAATACCATACAGTGATGATGCAGTATTACCAAATGGATGACAAAGTTTCGAGCATAAATTGTCGCTGTACATTATCATATCAATTTAGTCACACAGCTTCGCAGTTTGTCTCCCATGTATTTTCTTGTTTGTTACCACTTTCCGTGTCTCCGGTATAGGTGTTAAGCCGAAAGGCAAAATGGTTAGGGTGCAATAAGGAGTGCGATAATTGAACACCTGGTTAACATTGATCATTCCATTTCAACAAACGCCTCCTGCTTCAAAGTAATCTACAGAGTCAAGAATAACCTATCAAAGGCAATACGGTTTCGTCTTCTTTGTATCGCTGAAGCTCTGGCCATTCACATAGAAAAACCGGAGCTGTGCATACAAAAGAAGATTACTCAACCAATTCTACTCTTCTGATTTGATTTGAGTTTTTTTTTTTATTTTGATGACTTAATTTTGTTTCTTTGCCTGTTCTTTAATTGCTTAGAATTCTTGTATTCATTCAGAACTCTTACATAATTTCGTATTATCTACTTTGTTTCTATGTGCATCTTGAGTAGGTTTCACTCATCAAACTATTCATATGATTACATAACTTCTTTTTTAACAACTGTTTGTGACAACTCATCACCTTTGTTACTATCCTAATTTCATTAACACCTAATTTTCTTGACTTACTAATCTTCACTGTTTAGTTAAAATAACCAAAATTTTTGTTTTACAAAATTTATGTGCACATAAATACAAAATAACACATAAATATTTGCGATTGTACAGCTAAGAAAATGAATTCGCCGAAAAAAGTCTCTTCGCTGATCTACGTGTTTTGTTTTCATTGAGAATTCTACATAAAGCCTCTGACGTTGCTTTTTTATACGGCAGTCCTACAGATGCTTCAGGATTACTTTCGTTATTCTCGACACTTTCATTGGTAGTCTTAGTTTTTCTATGGTTTTTCATATATTTTTGAATAAATTTAGTGAGTAGTTACCTATTCAGCAGTAATATTTCCTTTATTCGTTTAATTTTGGTTATTTAAATCTGCCGACCTACTAGTTAGTTTATTGGCCCCCTATTATACCGACATTTAACTGAACTTATCTTTATCGATTTTGGATGGAATGAATTCAGGTTAAGTATATATTAGAGTGTCGATTTCCTATAAATTCTAATATCCAACCGGCAATCTTGTTTTAGTTTTATTCTACAGTCTAGCATGCATAACTGACACTGTTCGTTTTGTAACTCACAAGTGAATTTGATTCCGTCTATTGTTGAGTTACATGCTTGAAAAACTGGGGATATGTTCGTCTAGACATAGAATGATTGATCCTCATAAGTTAAATAACTTAGAAAAAACCCCAACCATTGCATTGCATTCACTTGCATGTACTCACACAATTGGGTGGGACAGGATGAGCGTATTAAAAAGTAATATAGTTAGGTTAAGGCAGAAGAGGTTAATCACTGAAGCTTTGTTTATCGATTCAACACCTCACAAGTGCGATCAAAGCGAAGCATTCGACTCCTATACCGGAGTCATGGAAAGTGGAAACAAATAACGAAGAGCAGTTGAATATACAGAATAGAGAGGAAAATATGCGTAAGAAAATTGTGAAAATGTGTGACTAAATTGATGTGATGGCAATAATTTTGTGCTCGAAACCTTGTCATCCAGTTGTTAATACTGCATCATCACTGTGTGATAATTAAATTAAACCCATCAAGTATGGAATTACATTCTACCTCTCAGTGCCCAAGGCCTACACTTACTTTAGTGGCAATTAGTGTTGAAATGCTAAAGAACAGTCAACGAATGCACTGAAATTTGTTACCGCAGACGATTTCATTATTTTTCCAGTCTACTAGGAGTTTTCTTACAAGCTGGGTCTGGAGATTTCAAAAACTCGTTACACTCAAAAATACCATTAAAGGTCATATATTAATAGATTAAAACAGACTGAACAAAGGAAATTGTATGCGATATAATGAAGGGGTGAATTTTGTAACCCAGGGACACCACTCAAGAGCGACGATCTCATTTATCGGAATAAGTTGCCATCAATGATAATGCTCCCACCCATGATTAATGGAAACCTGCAAAACCGTAGGTTGCAAATATTTTAAATATTCACCAGAGTAAACAATACTACTAGAGGTCATATTTTACTTTTTTAAACAAACTGAATAAGAGAAAGTGCATGCGATATATTGATGGAGATTGTTTACGGTAGATCAAGTTTCAAGTAGGCCGCCGCGCTCATTTTTAACACAATATCAGTAAGAGCCAAGAATAACACTAAGAATATAGTTTATGAAATCAAGACTAAATTAATGTATCCATGACAAATTCATTTTCCACAAACACGATTATGTTTCAAGGCACAAAATGTGCACATTATCTTTTTTTATTTCTCGGCGTCTGTTCACTTACAGACAAACTAAAATATACAACTTGGGATTAACGTAGCAAAACACAAACGTTTTATTCTCTTCTCAGCAAACGACTGACATTAGAATCGCTTTATAAGCGATTTGAAATCATTTAAGGGACTTAAGATCACTTGTTCTGAAAAAAAGGGAATGGTTATATTATTGATAAAAACAGCAAACAAGATCAAACGAAACCAGAACACACAATCATGTAATACGTGGAAGAAACTGTTACTCAGATGAGATTATATTAATGGCTGTTTCTTTGTACATATACAAATTTGATTTGAATTGTTTGATGGCAATAAATTCCGCAAATTCATGAGCTATCATTGCTGTTTAGTTAGTTAGCTACTACTACTACTTGAATATTCTTTGAAATTTAAATAAATAACTATTTTCTTTCCATGTGATTTTATAACTGATTATACCATGACATATTTCACACACTATTATTTCGTGAAACTACTATTCTGAGGACAAACTTCCGGTGGAGGGAATATAAATTATATGTTCTTATTTCGTCTATCTTTATATATATATATGTATATATGGATGTCTATAGGGAAAGAAAAACCTCTAAATGAAAATGATTTCTTCTGGCACTGACGAAGATAACCACGAGAAAATGTTTTATGAATATTTTAGTGAGGCAAAATCATAATATTTAGTAGAGACATTAAAGCAGCCTGATAGAATTATGCATGGACTTAAACACTGTTTCTAGGGGAATATAGGGCTTCAACAACGCATCTCTACTTTCTTCTGTTCTCTGCTACCCTTTTCAGCTGGGTCCACGACTGCCAAAACTCTCTGATCTCCTCCAGATCACCTTGCTCCAACGACCAACTCGTTGCTTCCCATCGGGGCTCCAATTGAACAATGGACTGATTGGTGTGGAATGTCATTCGACGGCCTATTCAATATATGCCCTATCCATCTACATTTTTTCTTACATATCTGTTGAGCAATCGGCTTTTCATCGGTTTGTCCCCACAATGTCTTTTTACTAATTATATCTGACCATTTGGTTATCAACATAGTGCCAGCCAAGGCAGCCATTGATGAAAGTCTGGAAGTGCTTTCCGTGACACGCAGTGCAGGTTTCTGACACCTATAGAAGGATCCACTTTACGCTGATGTTGAAAATGTGCATTTGTTCCTTATGCTGAGAGCGGAATATTTACAAAATGGTTTCAGGTGGATGAAGGCGTACCTCGTCTTTCTGATTCTAGTTGGCTTTGACATATTCATCGTCCCCACTGTCTGCAGTTGAAACGGTGCTTCCTAGACAAGTGAAGGGATTAACCCCTGAAAAATCTCTCCCGTTGATGATGATTGATTGATTGATTGATGTTAGTCTTGTAGCTGTTGGTTGATTATCTTCATCACACCCCTTTTTTCTTTGTTCACCTGGACTCCTGTCTTCACTGCCTGTCTCTTCTGCAAGTTAGTTGCTTTTCATCTTCAATTCTTTGAGTTTGTGTGACATTAAACATGAGTCATCTATACGAGAAACTCAGATCATCTAGAGTCTTCTTGCTGGTCCAGCATATTCCTGTCTCTACACTCCCTGTGCACAACCTGACGAATCCCCCAGTCCATCACAATTAAGAATGTAATTGGTTATATAGATATTAAGCAGCCTTATCTTGCTTCTGTGTGTACTTCGAATGTCTGTCTGAGTTTTCCATTATGGATCATCCTACACAAGAAAGGCACTAGGCAAGGGGAATGATAAAATCAATTTTTTTGTGGATTAAAAATCGGTAAGTATTCAACGCTTCTTTAATGTGCTACAATCTTGAGAATTTTATCTGTCAAATACATGAAAAATGAAGTCATATAAAATTGTGCTCTTTGGTGAACTTGAACAAAACAAAAAGACCAAATTGAGCAGGAAAACTTCATGCATTTATTCCCTTGATAAACTTGAATAAAGCGAGAACAACATTGATTTGTGCAGAATAACATGGTACCATCATTTATTTCGTTGGCCTCTCGTCAGCTGCTTACAGCCTAAATAAATTTTCAGGTTTAAGTACAGAAACATGTTAATATACTTGCAAATTTCACATGTTGTCAGTTGACAGAAAGTTTAACAATTAGTAAACAGTGCTCAGAAAATTGCGCTCATATAGTTTTTACACAGGCAGTTCAAGTTAAAAAAAATAATAATAATAAATAAATATATGCATATAATAAAGATGGGATGTGCGTTGGATGCATAGTGACTAATAAGTTAGGTAACAATGCACTGAGTTGAACTCAAATCATAGAAACAAGAGACAAACAAAATTACAGATTATAAAAAAGTGGATATCATTATATTCTGCTGGCTGTTTTCCGACTACCTACAACCATTAACCAATTTAGTGTCTACATATAAAATATCCAGTTGAGGACCACCATATTATTATCATTTTCCCCTCTGGTTCCTGGCGGAATACAAGGCCTTAAGAGCACGTCGCTATTTCACCCTGTTCTCTGCTATCATTGTCAACTAGCTCCGCTACTGTTCATGCGATCTTACTTCCTCCTGGTACGATTTTCTTCGCATCACCCTAGCACCAACGGTTGACTCATCTTCACTCTTTGCAGTTCCACTCTAAGACTTGCTTGGAGCATGGCATCACTCAGAGGTCTTATTAGTATATGCTAAATCGATCTCTATCTAATAATAACAAGTAATTAAAAATATCGTAATGGAAGACAATACAAATTGATTATATGTTTCTCAGCATACATAGAAACAACTAAAAAAAATATTCTAGAATCATGGAAAAATGTTGCAGGTTTAACAGAATTGTAAATTCAATAACACACTTACGCGAGGATTCAATTATTTAGTTGAACACAAGTCAAAAAATAGCCAGGGTCAGAATTCTAGTTGATGACAAAATAAATGTTTATGGAATCACATTGTCAAAACGGAATTAAAACAGAGAGAAAAGAAGAAGCTCAGCTGTTTACGGAGACAACTAAAGTGTTTAGTCTGAGATAGGCATAAGTATTAATCTTCTGAGAAAATCAGTATGTGTTCACGTAATATTCTTGAAGTGCAACTCTATAATTCTACAGATATAACCATTTATCAGCCTATTCTACTAATTTGGTTAAGAAAGGTTTCTTGCTGGATCGCTGGATTCTATTAGGGTTTGTGTAGTCACTATGAGATTTTTAGAAGCTTATTAAAAAATGAAATGAACTGGATAACAGTCTTGATTTAATAGAGATCAAATAATAATAAATAATAATAGACCAAATATTCAACTATAGTAGTAAAATACCCATCCCGATTACCCACAAAAGAAATCTATGCGCAGACATTGTTTCAAAGAGTTCAAAAGCAACACTGTAGCACTACTCCTGTGTTGAATAGAATGGAGGAAATAGAATACCTACTAACCGCCTTCAAAAAGAATCCTTATCCTTACAATTACATCAACATTACTCACAGCACCAACAAAAAACCATCATCAAAGACTACAGGAAAATTCGTTCTACCATATATAAAATATATTTCCGAAATAAAAGCTAAAATATTATTATTATTATTATTTGAAATAGATATAGTAAACAAGCCAACCAACCAACACAATCACTTCATTCGATATTGTGCAAACCAAAAGACACATCCAACAGAAAAAGAAGATAAAATTAATACCATTTACAAAATAAATTGCATGTATGAACTGTAACAGACATTATATCGGTCAAAGTGGGTGTCCCCTTCGAATTTGAATCCAAGAACACAAATTCGCTATGATGAAAAGACATGATATATATATTCTTTTATATCAATGCATGCAGATAATTATGGACATCAATTTAATTGGGGTAATGTCGAAATTGTAAACAGAGGAAACACCTAAAATGCCAGAGAATTCCTAGAAGACTGGTTGATACTCAAGTAAATCAGCTGGCAAATAACAAATATATTAATATAGACCAAATTGACCAACTAATAAAAAGTAAATCATGTGTAAAGAAAGTTTGAAATGCAAGTCAAAAAACGACCAATATAGATGTAAATGGACTACCAGTCACGAAGATGGTTACCAGGAGACACAATTCTATCACTCATGGTGAATTGAAATGAATTCATTTTATGCTAAACCTTACGCTAAAGGGGGATGTTATCAAAAAGGTGGACAACGAAGTCTCCGCAAATTAACCAACCAGTTCAGAAAACACAACTAATTACAGAACATTTTATTGAATTTTTTATTTTCCCGTCGATTGATTGGACCGAAGTGCTCGGTCTCAGGTTGACATGTCGGCTTCTTGTGCAGATACTTCGACGACGTCTGGGCATTTAGTATTTAATTGGTGGATGGTGACTAGCAATGGAATCGAAGATGCGCATTTCACCTGTCCTATTTGGGACTCGTCATCTGGATGTACCTGCATTTCTCAGTGAGTGATGATGTTCCCACAGAGGCTTGAACCCAATGCACATCTTGGATTCCACTGCTAATCACCATCCACCAATTAAATACTAAATACCTAGACATCGTCGAAGCATCTGCACAAGAAGTCGACATGTCACTTCGGTCCAATCAATCGACGGGAAAATCAAGAATTCACTTAAAGTAATATGACCCGTTGCACAAAAGGTGGCGAGTCTCGAATAGGACAGGTGAAATGCGCGTTATTCTGGATTCCACTGCTAGTCACCATCCACCAATTAATTACAGAACAGTCTTATTTCAATATGAGTCGACATTTTCCACCTAGTACTCCTTCATACATTCGGTAATCATCACCAACGCTCGAAGTGGTAAAAATACTGAGTAGTAGTTCAAACTCTGTCACCCAGTCAACAAAGAAAATATATAATTCTGAGTTCTCACTCTTTATTAAATTGTTGTTTATGGACGCACTATCAAAAATGTTAAAACTTAATTTCTGAATTATCTAATGTCTTTTTCTATTGTCTATTGACGTCAAAACTTAAAAATAGTCTAAGGAGAATAATTTAAAATCTAATGGAGTGATTTATTCGCTATATGCTTTTTTCTTAAATTCATAACCATTAAACTGACGACTTTCTTTTTTTACACTGATCACCATACACATGATTGCATAACTATGCGATTGTCTAATTTCTATTCTCCTGATTCCCTCAATATATCTACAATGGCAGGTTTCATTTTCTCTTTCCCTCTGTCACATTCTCCATATATATGTCAACAAACTAATATTTAAATTTGACATTTAGAAATGAAAAGAATATCCGTTGATTGGTAAGTCAGAGCTATAAATATACCAGCTGTATAATATATTTTCTGTCTGAGGTGTTGAGATAATTTAGTTATATCTTGCGTGTTTTCATAAGTTGATGATATTGGTGGATTTTATAACCATCTCGGCTGCATGGCTGGCTTGCATATTAGCATTGGCATTCGAAGTTAGCTCTTTTAAGATATTGTTCAGAAGGCTGACGTGAGCTCCAATATGGATGAGGTTTATTTTTATTTTTTTTGATAATCTTACTGTGTTGTACAGCAGTACTAACTGATGACCAGGTTTCGAGCACAATTTATTGCCACTCATTATCATATCAAGTTACTCACGTACACAACATTCTGGCTTCATTTATATACATGAGTAAAAATTCATGATTAGACATTTGAATAAAATCAATATAAGATAAAGTTACATTTTGAAACCATAAAATTAGTGTTATCAATCAAATACAGTCAGATGGCGAATAAGATATTTTTATAGTAAAATGAAATGAATAATTTGCTTGGTAGAATGCTATAATGTATGTGAATTGAAATATAATTTTAAGATTATTTATCTTCCTCGGATTTGATTGATGGTAGGTAACAATATGTTGCATAAATCTGATATTTAAATTGAGTCACTTCTACTGAATTTGTTGTGTTGGGTGTAGGCTGGATGAACAAGGATTCAATAATCAACCTCTCTCTCTCTCTCCACCTTCCTATATCACTTTTCAGAATTTCGACTCTGTCCTACCCCATTGTCTGGTTGCGTGTTAATGCATGTATGCAGTGAGATTGCTGAGTTTTTCTCTAAATTAATTATCTCCATGGGATCAATCATTCTAACCTCAGCTAAATTCTTATGTTCTCACGAGAAATCCGACTACCCTCGATCTACTAGTTTGACCTATGTAGTTGACCTCACTCACAGTCATTGCAAGGTATTTTGTAAAATATATTATTTTGTTTAATTAGGTTCACCTTGTTCTTTGTCCTGCAGAGTTTGTCTCTGTCTGATTGAGTTTGTTGGTTTTAATGCCTCCCTGATTGCTGCTTTATTGAGAATCCTACGTAGGGTCTCAGATGTCCCTTCCTTATATGATAAAACTGTAAATACCTTATATTATTTCTTATTTATATTATCATTATTAGTTTTACCGTTATTTTTATTTTGCTTTTGACGTTTTTTGATATTCCTAATGAATTTTATAGGATAGTTATCGAACATCAACACTTCTTCCATCTGTTTTATTTCATCATTCAGGTCTTTTTTTGTGCTACTTAGTGCTACTGCTCGTTTGTTAGACACTTAACTATGTCTACTTCCAGGAAAGGAATTTCATCCTATAGCTGAAGTTTTCGCCTTGATATCATGTTCATATATGACTAATGAATTACTACTTATATATATATATAATATGTATAATATATATTACTATATTATATTGTATGTTTAATACAAATATTATAATACTAATAGAATTAACCTAAGTGAATTCAGTGACTCAGGGATTGACCTGTTACCATCAGGGAATAATTTCATTGATTTCAAAAATTCAGATAATATAGTCCTTCTAGGTGTGGACGTTGACAAAATGAAGAGTCTTCTGAACACACTGGACTGCAATCTTCGAATGTTTGGAGTGCGATTCCCTCCGGCTGTCAAATGCAAGATGATACTACTGGACTACATTGACTCGTGGCTTAGAAATAGGGAGTGAAATGGTATAGCGTGTTGACCACTTCACTTATTTGGGAGGTTGTATCAGCCCCAACTGGTTTATCGCTGACGAGATGTCAGCACGGATAGCGAAGGCTTGTTTCGCATATGTCAGTGTATGACGTCTCTAGCGCAGACATGATATCTGGCTGACCCTTGATCTAAGCGCAAGTGTACGGCTCAGTAGTTGTCTCTTTCCGCCTTTATGACTGTGAGACCTGGCTATTGAGAGTGGAAGAAATGAACTGACTAGCTGTGTTTGACCATAGGCGTCTACGCTCTGTCTCCCGTGTGGAAAGGTGTGATAGGGCGGGCAATATTGACCTTAGGCTTCGGCTGAGTGCTGGTAGGGAGAGGAAATCAATTGATGAGACTGTGAAGTTACACCAATTGAGATGGTTAAGATATGCATTACGTATTCCTAGCATAGCCATAGGCTTCTTGATGGGCGATGTTGCCTGACATAGGATTTATCAGGTTGGAAAAGAGTTAGTAGCTGTCAAACCAAAACATGATCTCACCAGTCAATGAAATCCACAACAGTTATTTTTTAGCCAGTTGCATGGAAGGGTGTAGACTTCCTCTTCGGGGTTCTAGGGACGGTAAAACTGAATGAAGGCTGCAGAAAACTGGTGATATACCTCAAAATCGTTCTCAATGACTTGCGCAGATGCATTCACTCTTTTCAACTTATAATATCTAATGAAACTATATTATTCTTCCATTTACTACTAGTTCTGCCTCATATTTCTGATTACTGTCTCTGTTTTGCTTTTCTTTCTACTTTCGTCTCTTGCTTGGTGTGCTGAATGAAGCATGGCGACTCGATCTACTGCAGATCAGTGCAAAGTTCTATGTTGAAAGCAGTCAGTCACTCAGTTCTAACTCAGAAGAAATATCTTGAATATACTGACGTAGTATATTTTGAGGTAGTCTGAATCTAACGCTTCACTAACAGAGGAGTAATAAATATAGAACTACAACTTGTCTCCACACAGATGTTTAGTATTCATGGTGGGAAAGAGATACATCAACAGAAGCATAATGATTTACCTTGGAAGTACACTAGTTGTCTATAGGGAAATTCGTTTACCTTAATTCCACTGTGACTCCACCGTTATTTATTCATTGGTAGATGCTCTCTACTATCGTTTGGCAAGGGTTTTCAAGTTGCGGTTAGGGAGCTGTGAAACTGTGATCTCACAACAAGTCTGGATAAAGGATGTTTGTTAGGTTATTATTACATCTACGTAGGAGAAAAAAATACCAAGGCTGAAACTTTAAAAAAAAACTTGGGCTCCTATTTTACGCTTAGAATGCAATGAAATGGAAAAAAACTTTCGATCAAACTATGCCATACATGACTGTCTTTTACAGTTCAGCAACTAAGAAGCAGCTAAGACAGGACTTTAAGTGGACATAAAGAAGACGGAGATGATGAGGTAACGAACCAACAACAAAAACTAGCACCAATCACCATCACCATGAGAGATTTGACAGAGCTCACTTCCTTCACTTATCCGGCTGGGAAGCGTGGTTTCAACCACAGGCAGCCAGAACGGATGAAGATATCAAAACCAGAATTGAAATTGCAAGAAAGACCTCCATCACTCTGAAATCAGTTTGGAAATCTTTTACACTCCGTGTCATGAAGAACAAGATTCGGATTATCAAGCAAGTGTGAAGTCAGTCAGTTCTCCTACTTGGGTTAGAAACTTGGCATGTGTGTCACGTAAAGCGCTTGCAACAAGTAACAGACTTTTATCAACAACAGCTTTCGCTGGCTCCGTCGCTGGCCATCAGGAATTAACAACACGGAACCTTGTAATGGAAAAAATTAATCAAAAACCCATCGCTTAGCAAATATGTAGGGGAAAATGGAGATCCATCGAGGATATGTTGAGGATGGCGTCGAACGACATCACACTCAATGCACGCTATCGCTTGAGTGGAATCCGAAAGGCAAGTGACGAGTGGGTCTTAGGTTGGAGGTGATATGGAGGAGGTCGAGGGAGTAGGAGATGAGAAATTATGGGTAGTCGTGGACCCATCTGAAGAGGATAACAGAAAACAGAAGAAAATGTAGACGTGTGTGTTGAAATCCTATCTTCTACTTGGAACTTTCTTTTTTAGAAGCAGTACTCACCAGAGTGCTTTTATCTTAAAAAGATACATGCTTATTACAAACAAATAATTCCACCCACTACCTTAACCACCAGTCATAGGTAACTAACTGAACTAGAATCCCAACACTATTAAAAATCCTAAAACTATTGAGTTTCTGAAGCTTTTCAAATACAACAGATCAGTTAGTTGTTTTGCTAAAGTCAGTTTTCATTCTTTGTTGAGTGATTATATTCAAATGGAATTCTGTGTCTCTATGGACATGTTGTCTGCTAGTCCGGAGACTGTAATGATGTTTAAGGTTGATAGTTGGTAGTGACTAGCAATGGCAAACACCAGGATGCACATTTCATCCTATTTGGGACTCGTCATCTGCATGTATCTGCCTTTAAGGTATGTGATGGTGTCCCCACTGAGACTTGAAGGATGCATCCACCGTTTCAAACGTCTAGTGGACGATGCTTTGGCGTTTGAGATGTTGGTTACGGGTCACGTTCTTGCTGGAAACTGCACTACTAGATGAGGCATTAGCTTCATCTAACTGACGAATTCCAAGTAGGACGAAACGTGTCTTTTGTGTGTGTCTTCTACTGTTGGTCGGCACCATTAAGAATATAAAATACTAAAAATTATTCAATATAAATAGTTTAAATTTCACCAGCTTATTTCTCTCGGTTTTTAATGCGAAATTACTTTGAATAATCTTCATGATCCTTGTCATAATATTCAATTTTCTTTTCAAGATAAACCATTTAACTAATTGATACTGACAACATTTACAATTCTTATTTTCTAAGTATTTGGTGCTTTCGAGTTTGATTGTGTTTTGTTTTCAGTTTGTGTATGGTATTCTGTTAAAATTCTGGTTTACTTTCACCGTGTTTTAGGATGTTGAAAATGGGCATATATATATATATATATATATATTTCCTGATAATATGTTTACTCTTTTTGACAGAAAGGCAGCGCAGTGTAGCAATCTGTGTATATATACAATCGAAGTGATGCTTGTCAAATACTTTCTGCAAGCATTCATCATTGTCATACCACTCCCTTTGTTTTCCCACTCTCTCTCTCTCAAAACGTCTCTCTGTTGCTCTCTCCCTCACTGTATGTGTCACTTAGATAAGTAGAACGCATTCATATTGATAATTTTGTTATAATTTATTAAATTTTCACTGTTGCATTGAACATTGAAAAAATAAGTGGAGGGTTTTTTTTTAAAGTTGGGTTCCCTAATTTCAGATATTATGTTGCCAGATTTAAACAATGACAGCCAGCAAAAATACTTTTGACATTGAACTTCAGAAACTACAGAACCTACTTTATATGTATGTTGCTGTGAAAATGACATTATAGAAAATTATGTGGGGTGGGATTGTTTTTTAAGTTGTTGCTCTTTTTTTTGGGGGGGGATGATTACTTGACAGATGACTAGGTAGATAACAAAAGGGAATGATTGGTGTTTTACATTTGCAGCCAACCAGCTATATATATTATCGTTTTTTTAACATAGCTAAAATCCTGGAGTAGTTCACTGATAAGGTGACCAGAAATATGGAATCTGTCGGTGTTTGTGTAGACCTCAACATTTAGTGGAACTGTGAAGTCTTTTGTCGTATTTAAGCTACAGACATTTCCGTCTCTGTGGTGATATACTGCTATTTCTTTGTTCTTTGTGTCATTGCTGTCGTCAGCTGCTCTTTCGTAGACACTTAAAAAAGTCCTTCAGTGATTTCAAGCAAATTAATTATAAGTGCAGTATAAGCATTTCAGATGCTGCCGCTGTACTGCATCATGGTATTGTCTCGAGTCTGGACACGGATGCGAAGTTCGTTTGAACCTCATTTTAAGCCTAAGCTGATGGATTTGATTCTTTTCATTGAACGCTTGAATGCAAACCAAAATGACCTCAACACTCATTGAGCCCTTAGTTGCAAGGTAGTTGTCTTCATATTTCTCGCGTAGGAAAACACACAGTTTTTAATCGAAAGCTCTCCACTTTTTCGCTTACTGAAGGTGGTGTATACCAACATGATGTACCACCACCTCCGTTCCAATTCTTTATGCACGACCTTTCCAAATTCTTTAAAGGCTAATTTCTCTAAATATGCTGATAACTTGACAATTTTTCGAGTAGCGGTTTCTGCCGTAGACTGTTCTTATATGAATATTTCTTTATGTGAGGTTAATTAGTGGTTCGATTTGGATGTCCTTAAACTGTATCCTTTTAGATATCAGAATGTCAGTTTCAATTGGAGATAGAAACAAGATTTGCATTGGTCGATTCAATCACATGAATCTTGTAATATCCACGGCAGGATATTTATTTCTGTTATTTTATTAGTTTGCGTTCGTAGCGGAGCATAGGTCTCAAGCTTGAGCTTTGGAGTTTCCGTAGCAGTGGTTTTATTTTCACGGAGTGGGGTTATTTGCCTTAAACCTAACCTTTGCTGTTCCCCAGACCTAATTCCAGCTTAGGCAGGCCTATGAATTTATGGACTAGGAATCAAACTTCACACCGCATACGTGGTTGACGAGCATTCTACGGCTGAACGAACGACACGTTTAACAACAATCCATTATTAAATAAATCAAATATTACATATATTGGTGTCAGTTTCTCTATCCAATCTTCAACGTCTGTTTTATATCCTACTGAGACTTATAAGTGATATTTCGATCGACTTACTATATAAGTAGGCTGAGACTGCCGAAAAATCCAACTTCTTCTCCTACAATTTATTAAGCTATTTATTCTTTCCTTTTTTCTCCCCGGTACTTCTCAATATAGTCCATGTTATATTGCGTGGAACTTTGAAGGCTGTATGGAGGCTTAAGAGATTGTCTTTAACCTAAGTGGCCGATACTGTTGTTGATACACATTTTAATTACTAAGAAGTAATTTGTGAACTTGAATATTCTATTATTCGCAACCTTTCCCTGGAATCTCTATACTGCTGAAACCAGAGTAAATTTCGTAGGAATTTATCCTTGCACAGCGAAATACTAAAATTCAATCACGCTATACATTTAGTACGTATTCAGTCTGAAGGGAAGAATGTCAGTTGAATATCTCTTCACACCATCTAATCCACTTATATTTCCTCACACACACTTCTTTGATAATAGATGGCTAGCATTTTCGCCTCCACAGTCCCTTGTTGTTTATTCTTTCCAGTTGGTCATTTGAACTTCTGCATCGGTACAGTGAGGGCAGGTATTGATGAGTATTTAGAATTTATTTTCTTAGCGATGTAGTTCTGTGAACTTAGACGGAAGCACTAGATTGGTTCGTAACCAGTGCTCAGTGCTATACGTTTTCACATCGATTTCACACTAATGAACAATTGGATTACTTTTCTCACTCTAGCTTTGAAATCCTTACCTTTGCATTCCCTACATTCTCTAGACTCACTTGAATTCTTGTCTTCAGTAATAATAGTAATAGCTTTATTCCAAACAGTACTTTTGGTGCAAATATGGAATTTTCAGCATGTAATATAAGATTGAACCTAATTTTCTCACTACAGGGACAATAATTGTAATAAGGCATTTACAATAATAATATTGTTTAATAAGAAATGAATATTAAATTAAATTAAATGAAAATATCAACGACAGTGCATTAAGGAGAACAAGAAAAACAGTTACGTTTACTTAGAGTTCATCAGTAAGTGGGTAATTTCCTGTCTTACAGTCTTCTCATCACATAACATTTGTGCTAAATAAGGTATTGTAGGGTTTTTGTACCTGGTCGTCAAGGCATGCAATGTTTTGTAGATGCTTCTAGTTCTACCAATTGGGATGAACGGTGAAAGTCATGTATGGAGAGGATAGTCAGAGTCTGACAGGAATCCAAATGCATACCTACAGTAGTATTAAAGAGTTGGTTTAGCAACACCCTACCCGCTCTACTGACGGCTTAAATAGCTTAAGTAGCCCTGGAGGGATTAAAGGATGGGAACAGTAAAGAAGTATAGTCAGAATACAAGAAATAAAAACCGAAAATAGTAGAGACAGAATGATAACAGATTATCTTAACTTACATACACTGACGTTGGACAAAATATCTTTCTAGAAAGTAACATGAAATGGGAAGACCAGTAAAAGATGACCAGAGGAGGTACACAGTTCAACGTATATAACATTCCACGACGTCACCTTAAGCGAATTCTTCTGCATTTCTTCAGGTGTTTGCAAAATTCAGACTAAAGCACCTGTGAAATTCACACCTTCTAGGATTCCTTACTGGATCCCCCGCACAGAATAGACGTCAGTGTCAGTTAGCATTACAGAGAACTATGAACTTTAGAATTTTATGAAATATATATATATATATATATATTAAGAATAACACGCATCTCAAAAAAATAAATCCAGAGTTATGTTTGCTTGACAAAATAACTATCACAAAAATGTATCATTTTAAAACAACTTTGACAGATAATGCAAATAATAATGTGATTTTTGTTGTGCTAAAGTTTTACAAGTTGTTTTTTCTGCCTTTATGCAAATTTTCTCATTGTCACTCCTCTGTATATATACATATATATATATATATATATATATTAATTATATGTGAAACAAAGTGAAGTCAATGAAAGCCTCAGAAATCAAGTATTCAAAATCTTAAATTATATTGTTCATTCCAAAAAAAGTGAGACAGAGAGAGAGAGAGAGTAAAGATTGAAAATAAGATATTCCGTTAGGAAAAGCCCATAAAGTAGAAAAAAAAAGCTTTGAGTTTTCTGTTAAGATATGCAAATATGTGTATGAGAAACAAGGTTTGTTTCATTTTTTTTGATTTAAAACTTAACCAAATGAAGGGATGCTATGAAGTAACCAAAAAGTGTGTTAAACAGTAGTGAATTAAATTTTATCTTAGCAGATTATCGGTTTATTCACACTACAATTAGTTGCATTGGACAATTTAGTTTTTGAGATTTCTCTCTGTATTGGAGACATGTTGGCTTCATGATTTTGTTAAGCAATATAAAGGTGATTATAGATGATCGTAGTTTCTTTGAGAAGCGTCAAAAATGCCCTTGTACGCATGTTTTTCTCCTGACACAAAAAATGTTTTTCTTATTTGTAAACGAAAATTGTATTTGTAAACTAGCAGTGAAATTGAAATGAGTGATTCCAACGTTTTTTTGCGTTCGGCAAACTTGTCGGTCTGGACTTCTTCAGGGAAAATAATTGTAATTAAAAATAACATAACATCCTTACCGCGAAAAACCTTCGGATTAAATAAAGCGAATCCTTTACAGTCATGATATATGAATGTAATATTGTGCATTGAAACCTTACGGTCATCACTGGTGAAGGTTAAGGATAAAATAGAAGAAGACAACAAACAGAATTGTTTGTGTCAGATCAATGTGGGGACTGTGACGCTGTGTATCAAGAAGAAACTTCCAGACAGAGTGAGGGAGCATTAAAATATCTGAAGGTAGTTCCAAAGACCACTACAGACTTAAAGAGGCTAGAAAATAGATCAGTGATTGCACTTCATTCGACAGAAATGGGACACAGAATCGATTTTGATAGGACTAAAGTTCTACAACAATATTTTGGTTCGCATAAAGGAAGACTGTCTTACCACAGAAGCTCTACATATATATGATTTAGTTAAAACAGTTTGAATAGACGTGAATAAGTGACGTTAGCTGATGCGTAGGAAATCCTGATTATTAAATAAAAATGGATTTGTGTCACTAATTGATCATACTTGATCTAAATTCCTGATTGTCTATATCTTCTTACGGAGAGGCTAACACATATTTTACACACATACACATACACACAATTGTACACCGCATATACACATATATTCTCATATTCAGTTATCTACGACCATGAACTTTTAGTCGAACGTAATCTGATGAAAAGTACACTCTGTATAAAGTGTTTAACAAAATTAGACTAATAGATGTAAGTCTGAGGTCAAATTTTGATCACAGCTCATACAGTTTTGATTATTATACTTGTTGATCCCTGTTTCATGACTAATATGATTGGACAAAGTTCTTAAAAACAAGAAATGTCGTTTTTGTATAAAAAAAACGTCTGTTATGTTAATGTCGATTAATCTCCCTGAAGAGGTTCGGACTGACCAGTTTGCAAAAGGCAAGACACGTTGGAATTACTCATTTCAATTTCGCTGAGATTTTACAAATATAATTTTCTATAGTCTGGTTTGTAAGGATTAGTTATGTTTTACGAGTTGATCACGGATTGATATCAGTTAGAGAACCATTGAAAACCAGGGAGTACTGGACAGCTGCTGTTTCATCCTAGTTTGGGAATCATCGGCAGTACGCACCCACTGGGTTTCGAACCCAGGACCTTCCGGTTACAAGGCAAGCTCGTATACCATTCAGCCACTGGAACCCGATTCAATGGCTCGTGAATTCTAACTTCGAGCTTGCCTTGTAACCGGAAGGTCCCGGGTTCGAAACCCAGTGGGTGCGTACTGCCGATGATTCCCAAACTAGGATGAAACACCAGCTGTCCAGTACTCCCTGGTTTTCAATGGTTCTCTAACTGATATCAATCCGTGATCAACTCGTAAAACATAACTAATCCTTACAAACCAAACTATAGAAAGTTAATCTGATGCTCGCTAGTGACTTGCTACAGGTTGGAGTTTCCTGAGTTCTAGTGAGAAGTCGTGACCAGTGAGGCCCAATTAGATGTCACGTGTGTGGATGGATGTCCCACCAACGACAATGGTTGGGGTCGCGCTAAATCACGAATTGGTAGAAGTTAGAATTCACGAGCCATTGAATCGGGTTCCAGTGGCTGAATGGTATACGAGCTTGCCTTGTAACCGGAAGGTCCTGGGTTCGAAACCCAGTGGGTGCGTACTGCCGATGATTCCCAAACTAGGATAAAACAGCAGCTGTCCAGTACTCCCTGGTTTTCAATGGTTCTCTAACTGATATCAATCCGTGATCAACTCGTAAAATATAATTTTTACAAATGTCTACTTTTCACTCACCGCTCAATTATGTTTTGGAACAATTCGGCCAAACCTTGATCACAGTTCATATGAATGGCTTTATGTCTTCAAATCACATGTTGTTTCGGCGATAATAGATAGCAATGGGATCTGAGTCGCACATCTTAACCGGTTTGAGCCCCATCGGCTGAATGCATTCGCATCGCGGGTGACACATTTCCCACTTGAACTTGAACTGAACACTTATTATTTCTAATACCTCAAAAATAATCCATTATACAACGAGTATCAGCTGTAGCTTGTTTGAATTACCATCTGAACTGGGGGAATTGAATCCTGATTAAGTCCTTACATCATATGAATGGGTATTCAAATTACTCTTTATTTAAAACAATTAGTCCCTTTGATAAATTTGAACAAGGCATTAAGAAGACAAATTTCGCGAGGTGATATCATTTCGTAGTTTCTTTACAACCGCTTTACAACTAACATGGTTAACAATGATAAAATAAAGTTCATGAAAATTACTCAGTTAAATAAAAACAAAAGTACATACTAATGACCAATCATATCAAGATAGGTCATGCAGTCCAGGGTAGGCAAAGATTGAAGTCTATTGATTTTTGTACACACAGTTTAGGCTGTATGTTTATTTACCATAACAACAGCTCCGAAACCCGGACTTTTGCTGTCAGTACTAATCATACTATATTACCGGGAGGGGAGAGAGTTTTTAATTTATCACTAATGAACTATGTGACAATAACAAAAAGGTATGTCTGTAACACCTATTTGCTGCTCCAAATCGTCCAAGAACATTTTTGTACTGAGTCTTGAGAATATCTGGGATATTTGTAATCTACCTTCTCTTTCTGCTTATCAGTCTCTCATTAGGTACATCGACAGAATTATTGTTTCGCAAATCATGTAGTTGTGCGTCGGTGGCACAGCGGTTAGGACGCTCGCCGACCATGCACATGGACTGGGGTTCGATCCCCGGCCGACGCACTCCTTTACCTGGCTAAGCCAAAAATGATGCTGGTAAATCGGAAAGGTTGGGCATGAGGCTAGCAACCCCATCCTGTAAAGATAAACAACGCTACAGAAACTTCAAGCTACTGGCTTGAAGCCCTATGTTCCACTGGGAACGTGAAGGGAAAACACCATGTAATCAAAATCACTATCACTATGAATGCTGAACCATTTTTAGACAAAAGTATGTCACATCCATTTTTACTTAACACGGGCTTGAGCAGAAGTTCAATATTGGTTGGAGATTTACCAGCAGTGTTCTTTAGTTCCCTATGGTTGTTTTCAAATGCTTGGAAACTTTGAACTCAAAACCTTGAACCTCTCCACTGCTCATGACTTGGTGTTCATGTAGATTTTGAAGGCAATTACGCAAAGGACTAAACAGCCTTCTAGATCATTTTTTTAAATCTATAATTCACCAAGTACTAAAAACCATACAATATTCATCCTTTCTTCTGACCGTAATGAGCTGATTGGAATAATAACAATATTCACGGCCCCTAGACATTTCACATACTTCTAACTAATATCCCATTAACACATTTCCCACATGATATCAGGTGGTTTCTTGCTAGTCAGCACTCACAAGTCAGCAAGGCGTATCTGCCTGCATTCTTGAAGAAACTCATGTCCCTACTTCTGAGATTCGAACTACTTGCATCCCCCAGTGCTGCAATCAGTGACGTTACCAATGAGCTATTCATATAATTCATATAAAAACTTTGAAAGTTAATCTATATTTTTATTTCTTCTCCACAAACACTGAATGAATTGTCACTTTAACTTTTCAAATGTTTCAGGTTGTCTGATTCCACTATTGTCCACTTAATTTCCTTGATATTTTTTTTGCTGTGTTCAGTGTAACCGATCAGGTAAAGATTATGCAGTTTTTAAAATTTTCTCCTATCTTTTAACTTCACTTTGTCTCTATATCTGATGATCAATCATTTCTCATTTGACAGTGTATTACTGGACGGATTTACGATACTTGATGAACTTTTGTGTTTGTTTGTTTTTTAATATTGTATGCGCTAATTTCAATGTGTGATAGACTTTGCAATGACAATTTTTGATTTATTTTTGATAATTTAAGTCAACTCATCAATCAGAAAACTGGAAAGGATTTGTCTGCTTCACCTTATTCAGATTCCGTTCAAATCTGAATCTTAGAACACGATTTAAACAAGCAAAGGTGTACTTGCAGGTTTTACCGAATATACGTCTCTGCTTGTTTGCTTAAATCATCTTCTGAAATTATCTTAATTGCAATATTTAGATCTGAATTTATCACAGGATGTTACGTAATTCTAATAGTTTATCTTTGTGTCACATTTGAGGAAATTAGAAATTTTTCGTGTCAGGGCGTATCTTTCCTTTGGATGACTTCATGAAGCTGCAATGGTTTTTTGAAATGTAAGCCAGAGAAAAAACATGTTTAAGAAGTAAACTGAATAGTGTTTTACAATAAAAAAGAATGAGAAGGTGTCAGCTGAAGCACTGAAAATAGACTGAGAGACGTCAACGCACTTGATAACACCATTACTGGAAAAGATATGGGAAGGGGGTAAGTACTGGCTGAATGGAAGAAAGGCTACCCATTCAAACTGCCATAGAAAGGAGACTTAATCCAATGCAAGAACTGGCGCGAAATTATGCACATATCCACCCCAACCAAAATACTAAGCCACATCATTCCGGAGAGAATCAAACACGTTCTGGATGAAAATCTTCGACCGAACCGACTGGATTCAGGAGAAACAAGTTGTCGTGCGTCGACCGAATCGCAACACTATGGATTATTATTGAACAGAGTTTGTAGTGGCAGTCACACCTCTCTCTACATCAACTTCATCGACTTTGAAAAGGCCCTCAGAAGACAACGTCGATCGAGAGGTGATTTGGCAACTAATTCGCCACTACCAATGGGTTACGCAAACAAATATACATCTCATCCAACAGTTGTACGACTATACTGCATGCTAAGTAATCCACAGCGGAAAACTCACGGAATTCTTTGAAGTGAAGACGGAAGAGAGACAAGCCGGCAGCCTACTATCACCAATGATTTTCCTGATTGTGATAGACTGGATAATGCGACAGACAGGGGCTAGCAGCGAGGAAACAGGCATAAAATGGACCAACACAATATACGTGGAGGATATGGACTTCGCTGATGATATATGTCTGATTTCTCACAAAAACTAGAAGATATGCAGTTGAAAAGCAACAGTTTGTCAGAAGAAGCATCAAAGATAGGACTTCAAGTGCACATAGATAAAACAGAGGTGATGAAGATTCCTGGCCAATAGCGAAAACAACAGACAACAATCAGCATAAATGGAAGAAATCTCAAAGAGGCAATAACCCCTTTTACATACCTACCCATCTCAGAAGCATCATTTCAACTACAGGCCGAAGGAAGCGACGAGATATCAAAGCGAGGATCGCAAAATCAGGGCGAGCTTTCATTACTCTCAAGTCTGTGTGGAGGTTGACAGCACTGAGCGAGGAAAATAACATCCGGATTCTCCACTGCAATGTGGAATCAGTGGTACTTTATGGACTTGGTACAACGTCGCTTTAGGAAGGGTACCTCGAACAAACTACACATCTTCATCGACAGCTGTCTTCGCTCAGTACCACTCAAGATCAGATGGCTGGCGAGAAAGGATCAGCAACAGAGAGGGATCTCTGGTAATGAACAAACCAACCAAGCAGAAATGAACTGTGCATCATATACGCAGGAATAAATGAAGGCGGATTGGTCATACTCTTGGAAAACAAACTATCAAGTGAGTGATATCATACGTCAGGTCATCGCTTGAGTGGAACCCGAGTGGGAAGTGGCTAGTTGGTCGTCGTTTTGAGGGTGGGGTGACATGGAAGAAGTGATGTGAGGAGGGAATAAAAGCATGTGAGAAGACGTGAAGCCAAGTGAAAACTTCGGCAAAGAACCCAACGCAACGAAGACGTTTGGCTGAATCCTTATATTCCTCTAGGAACTAACGGAAGCAATAATAATAAGACGTCAGCCAAAATTAATTGAAGGCCGAAATTGATGTTACAAGAAGTAAAGATCCGAACATCACAGGTAAAATGGTCAGAAACCTGGGATTATTAGATTACTGTCAGCATTAAGAACGAAAGAGAGTCCCGTAGATTGAATGGTCTAATGGTGCTTATAGGATTTCAACAAACACCAGTACTGAATTCATTCTATACTTCAGTTTTTGTAGAAACAAGAATTTTCAAAGGATCCCAACTCGTAATTAATAATAGTGCACATTGGCGTTCTCGGCAAATCATTCACAAAACACATTACAATTAAAAAAACCAAGGTGTACAAAAAAGGTTTCACTAAGCAATACTACATACACCTCTGCAGTATGAAGATGTATTCATCCTTGTCAGAATCAATAACACTTGATTAGATCCAGTAGCAGATTAGTTTGACAGGTTTCAGCCGATTTTTTTTTATGTTCACCTTGATACATAGACGAATAACCTGGATAATTTCGTTACACTCAAGCAAAATACTCTTTGAATTTATCACAAGTTAGAATAGTCTCTTTGTGGATAATAAAAACACTGAACCGTTGAACAATTTTAAAATATTCAAAGCATAAGCGGATAGATATTCTCCATGTTGTATAGAAACACACATTATCTGAAGACATTTTACCGTCAGTGTGTCTAACTTTAGCTAAAACCAGAACAACTTAACATTGTTTCATACAAAATGAGACAGAAATATATAGACGGCATAGTATTTATAACCATTTCTTCTCCCATGTACTGTTTACCATCTGGTGAATAAAAACGCTGAAACACACAGATCGTTCTCTTATCTGCAGATAAAATCACTTCAAGTTATGAAAATATTTCCCTATGTGGTAATAAGACCAGTGTGACGGTCGTTCAAAGGTGAAATACTGACTAATCACACTGTGAAGGGTATGGGTTCAAAACCAAGCTAACGTACTCTGAAGCCTCTTTGTAAAAGAGGAAATGTTAGATGCAAGGCAGACAAGCTGATTCCATCAAAGCGCTGGCACATCTACTGAAATTTCACAACTTTAAGCGTTATGTTCCAGTCAATTGGCAAATGAATGAAAGAATAAAGTGCAATTGAATTAATAATCCTCATTGAGTCCATTTTGGATAAGATTTTGTTTTGATAACTCACACAGTGCTGTACAGTAAAACTAAGTGATGACGTTTTGAGTACAAACTATTGTCATATTCATATCAAGTTACTCAAACAACTTTTTTTTCTTTCATTTATATACATGTGTGGAATCGATTAGATATTGAAATAAAAATCAACATAGGATAATTAACATTCAGAAATAATAATATGCGTGTTACTGATCACTTACAGTCAGATGGGAAAAATAAGATGACTGTTTTTAGAGTCATAATAAGTTACTTGTTAGGGTGATGTGATGTGTCTGGATTGAAATAGAATTTCAAGATTATATATTATCCTCCTCTGATTTGACTGGTGGCAATAATATCTTCCATATTTCTGGTATTTGCATTGACTCATTTCTGTTGCATGTGTTTGGTGTAGACTCGATGAACAAGGATTCAGTAATCAACCTCTCCATCCACGTGCCTAGGTTACTTTTTAGAATTTTAACCCCCTCCCACTTTATTTTGTGGTTGTCTGTTAATGCACCAGTGCAGTGTAGTGATGAGCTTTTTTCTTAATTACTTATCTTCTCGGGTGGGGTCAACCATTCTTACCTTAGCTAAATTCTATGTTCTGATAATCTGATTACCCCCGATCTACCAGTTTAACCTATGTAGTTGACCTCACCCACAATCATTGCAAGGTATGTTGTATATTATATTATTTTGTCTAATTGGGTTCACTGGAACTTTTAACCTATAGAGCTTGTCTCTGAGTGAGTTTGTAGGTTTGAATACCACTCTAATTCCTGCTTTTTAAAGAATCCTACGTAGGGTCTTAGATGTCCCCTCTTTATACGGTATAACAGTAGATGCCTTATATTCTCTCTTATTCATGCTATCATTACTAGTTTCATTGTTATTTTTATTTTGCTTTTGGCCTTTACTGATCCTCCTAGTAAATTTTTTAGGATAGTTGTTTGATAACAACGTCTCTTCTACTCTCTGTTTTATTTCATCATATAGGTCTTTTCTTGTGGTACTTAGTGCTACTGCTCAGTTTGTTAGACACTTAACTAACCGTGCCTTAAGAGTTAACGGATGAAACGAATTAAAGTCTAAATATTTATGAGAATGCGTTGATTTTTTATAAACACTAGTGTGTAATTTTATACTTATATTGTAACAACAGAAGACAAGGGCCAGGCAACAGATGGTTTTATTATGAAAATCAACACGTATTTATACATATTTCACATACATTATTATAGCTTATGCAAGTAGACAAGCGCAGTCATCTGATTGGTTAAAATAAGAGATGTTCCTTTTTATATATAAACCTCTGTTATGTTTATTTCGATTAATTTCCCTGAAGAAGTTCGGACCAGATTGCCGAACGAAACGTTGGAATTACTCATTTCAATATCGCTGAGATTTTACAAATATAATTTTTTTACAAATGTCTACTTCTCACTCGGTGCCCAAATTTTTTAGAACTATTCTGTCAAATCTTGACTACAGTTCATTTGATTTATTTTGCAATCGAATTAAATTAACAAAGAAACACTATGTAATTGGCACAATCATCGTGTTTCCACTCTCCGTTGTCTGCAACAGAATGCGTACCCTAAATCCGTAGCTGTCCAGTCAACTGACAACTCCAGTAGGTCGAATAAATCAGCTCAATTTTCAGAAAGAAGACAAAGCAATACGTTTGACAGGGTGCTTCAACTAAACTCTAATCCTCAACACACCGTAATTTTGAAAATACGTCTAGTCATAAGATTCTAGATACTAACAGTTTGAACAGACATGAAGGTGTGATGTTAGCTGACGCATAGGAAATCCTGATTAATAAATAAGAATGGATATGTATCACTAACTAATAATACTTGGTCAAAGTTCCCGACTGTCTATATCTACTTATGGAGACGTTAAGACATGTTATACAACTGTTTATCCGCACACATACACACTGTGTTTAAAGTGTTTAACAAAGGTAGATCAATATTTTTAAGTCTGAGGTCAAATTTTGATCACAACTCATACAATTTTGTTTATTGTACATGTTGATGCCTGTTTTATGACTCATGATTGGACAAAGTGTTTTTAAAAATAAGAGATGTTCCTTTTTATATATAAACCTCTGTTATGTTTATTTCGATTAATTTCCCTGAAGAAGTTCGGACCAGATTGCCGAACGAAACGTTAGAATTACTCATTTCAATATCGCTGAGATTTTACAAATATAATTTTTTACATCTGATTGGTTGTTTATCAGTAGTTAGGCCGACAAACGCAGGCTTCTGATTGGTTGTTTCGGGATTCCTCGACAAATAGAGTTCTCTATCTGCGAATCATATTTTGTCACGTTAACTTTGCTGTGATTGGTTGTTGAATCAGCCTTGCTCATATTTTCTCACGGCCTGCTCTTACCACAATATCAGAATGTGTGGAGGAAAAATCTCTTTTCGACGATTTCAGTTTCATAGCTGTACAATCGTTTATATATATATATATATATATATATATATATATGGTTGGCAGTGGCGCTAAATCACGAATTGGTGGAAGTTAGAATTCATGGGCTGGCCGCTGAATCTGGTCCCGGCCGGTGAATGTATCCACCCTGGCGGTGGGTGCATATTGCCGATGATTCCCAAACTAGGCTGACGAAAATGCTCTCGATTACCTCCTTCTGGGGTTTTCAATGGTTCTAGAATTGATATTTATCTACGATCAACTGGTAAAACATATATATATATATATATATATATATATATATATATATATATATGAATTACAATAGATAATAACAATCAGTTTTCTTTAGTGCATGTGTTAAAGTTCGGCAGTAAATGTAAATATTAAAGTGCGATAATATTTATGTGTAGGATTATGAGTGACGATTGATTAGATATTTGAATAAATAACTAAATAAGTAAATAGTGGTCAACCTAAAGTTCAATGGAGAAGTGTGAGAAATAGATGATTGGAAAATAAAGCACATTTGAAAATGCGAAATTGTGAATACAATTCGATGGAAACACAGGATGCATGAAATGTTGTCAAAGTAGTAGACTAAATAAAATGTTGGAATATGACAATAAAAAGTGAAATAAAATAAAACAGAAAATGGAACATGGAATAAAGAAGGTTAACAAAGTTTTTCTGATGTGAATTAATTACATAGTAAAATAATAATAATAATTTTCTTTATTCCAAAACAGCACTTGTAATACAGAATGGAATTCTCAGCATTTCACTACATACAGTATTGCATCCAGTAAGTACATGAAAAAAATAAATAAAATTCTATATAGATTAAGGAAATCTCTGTTCATTATGACAACAACATATTGGCATGTCGGTAGCAGAGCCAAAAATTGATCAGAGTGTTTGAAGGTGTTAGATAAGTAGATATACTAGCATATTTACTGGCGTAAGCGGAAGAAAGAAACAAAGCAGCATGTAACAGAAAAAAGAAAAGAGAGAAAAGGAAAAGTAAAAAAAGAAAACGTTTCACCTATAAATTATATGAGTTGGAAAGACAAAATCCAGTTGTTCTACTGACTATTTAATAAGTTACAAGTTTCACGCCTAATGCTTTCTTTATCGTACAGAACACGAGCCATTTAGGCTATGGTTGAGTTATTGTACTTGCTGGTGCTAGCATATAGTTTTCTATATAGACTTCTGGTTTTGCCTGATGAGAAAGATCCAAGTGGAGAGTTGTGAATGAAGAGGGCGGTGTGAGTAAGATAGATAAAATGGATTTAGCCCATTTTTCACATGAGTCTATGTGTCTGTCAGCTAGAATATTAGCAAGCTGGTTAAGTGGCACGTTGCTTACCCTGCTGACAACCTTTAACATCCTACGTAATAAGGTATAGTCTTTTTTCACTAGCCCAGGAAAAACTAAGGGGAAACAATAGAGAATAATAGGCAGGATGCAATAGTTAACGAATTGTAGGAGTAAGGGTTGGGTTATACCAGAATGTCTTAACTTTTTGATATAGAAGGTAAGACGGTATATTTTCTTAGAAATCATCGAGATCTGAGACGATCAGGAAAGATCAGCAGATAGAATGACGGCAAGATATTTAATTTCCAACTTGGTTTCTATTTGAATGCCATCTATGTTGCACACCTCGTGAGTGCTAACCAGTTTGTTTAGGTCAAATTTATGCCTAAAGGTGAAACTGACTGTTTGGCATTTAGAGGGACTTAAGGTTAGACCGTTTTCCTTAGACCACTGGCTGATTTCTGATGGTTTAGAGCAGTCAAGACCATTTTGACGAAAAAGATCGTACAAATTGTTTTTCTACCCAAAGTAGAGGCTTTATGTTATACATTGCGAAAGCTTCTGCGATACAAAGCAAATGCACTCTAGGTCTCCTTTTCGGAAAATATTGTCGCACTTTGTAGACTTAATTAAACGATATTTCAGATGTTTCTTAGTGGTCAGCCACTATCTAAAATATCTTGCAATATCAATGAATTAATTAATACCTCTACGTTCTCCTTCGCTGAACCAAACTGGGAGGTGTTCTGAACGTGACTGTAGGATATGTTTCTCGACGAAAGTCCCATGTACCTAGCTCCGCGAGAGCAGGTGAACATATTCATACACACGGAAATCGACAATCAAGGTAACATTTCTTTGACATCATTAAGATGCACCAGTAGACGGCTAAAGTAGTTTATTCGTAAAGTGGCAGCAAGAAATGTTTTTTATCAGTGATTTGGTCAGACGCTTTTCAAGTACCTCACTCTCAGTGTCACCTCTAAATTGTAAATTTAGGTGCAACACTTTTTTTAGCTACCTTTTCAATCTCTCTATTTCTCTCACGTACTCTGCCTTGGGACTCAACGAAGCGTAGTGGATTCCACATTCTCTATGAAGGGTTTCTTCGACTTGTTTGAGTTCATTTTCAACATTAAATTATCTTCCCTACTAATTCTTCGCACCCAAGTTGAGAGAGAGAGAGAGAATGGTTTATACTCCTCCTCCAAATATATAGGTTATTAAAATTCCCTAGGTAGTATTATTTTTTCATGTCATGCAAATGTATCTCTTACTACAATGACATTCATGAAATTTATGCAAAACAGAGAAAATTACAGCAAAATTTATTTCCTAAATTTCATTAATACATTAAGTAACAGTTGTTTCAATGTTTTTTTTTATCTATTGTTTTTTTTATTCGAATATATTTGCGACTTTTGTGTTTTCCAAGCTTTTTTTGGTAATATTCTATTCTGGTGATCATTACATGTAGGCGATTCAACACTCATCTACCTCATATGAATTTATAAATAATACACGAGACACCTGGGATTTGACGGTGAACAATTTCTGTTCTTTACATGTGTATATTTTTTTCAACAACCAATATATTTGGCATTTTTTACTGGTAAAATCTAACATTGGGCATACACATGCTATCTGTGTTAACCTTATATTACTTGATATTGGATTATAACACATATATTCATCCATCTGAATTCTAGATTTTGTTCATAGAACCCAGCGACTAGGGTTATTTAGATGGGTAAACACATTATCAGTAGCTTAAAGAATATCTGTTTGAAAAACGATATGTACTAATGCATGTCTAAATCATTTTTCAAGTATTGGTTTTGTAGGGATTTTGTTTGATTGGATGAAGATTTTATCATGAGCTGACATCAGATAAAGAACCACTGGAAAACCTGAGAATGCTAGACACCCAACTGTTTCATTTCACTAGTTCAGGACTTTTCAGCAGAACGCACTAACTGCCAAGGTTCGAACTCAGGGTTTCCTGATTATAAGACAAGCGAGCTCGCCAAACATTGAGCCACTGAGACTTGATCCAATGGCCAGTCCAGGAATTCTAACTTCTGCCAATTCATGACATAGCACGAACATTTAGCAGTGTCTTCTTCGATGAGATACTCCCTTATCTTCAACCGTCGTGAATTGGCAGAAGCTAGAATTCATGGACTGGCTATTAATTCGGGTCCCACTGGCTTAATGGTCTACGAGCCCGCCTTGTGATCACAAGGTCCTGCGCTCGAACCCTGGTGGCGGTATGTACTGCTGAAGGGGCCCAGATCAGGCTGACAAACAGCTGTGCAATACTCCCATCTGGTATTCCAATGGTCCTCTAACTGATGTCCACTCATGATGAAATCCTTTAACCAAATTATTATTCACTTATAACAAATAACGTAAACGGTCTGTTTTCACATTATTTTTCGTAATTGTTTTAGCCATAATGCAGCTTACGAAAAGCGGAATTTAATCAATAACTTAATAACTTATTAATTTTGAGATGAATCCAGTATAAACACAATATATTTTTAAAGCTGATTAATTATTGTTGACAGTTACGATTTATTTTAAATGCATACTCTAATTAGAAAGCTATTACTGTTCATATGACCAGTGTATTTATAAATATTTCCTTACGACAATGTACACATAAGTCATCCTTCATACAATGCTTACCTCTGATGAGTAAGGCAAAAACAATAAATTGAGTTGGGTAGCATGACGTCATTCTATTTCATTGAAATTTATCAACCAAATAAAACCTAAAACTGTTGTAATATCAATGGATAAAGTTTTCGCATACTTCATTTAAGTTTCAAGAAGACGGTAACCATCAATATTATGTAGCTGAATACAAAGATCGTGGCAGATCGTGACTTTTGATGCCAGATCGGTCAAGGGCGACAGGATAGTACACGACCTAATGGTTGTGTACAAGGTTTCAAGAAGGCTATATGCTGTATTTATTCGCCTTGCCCTGATAATGCTTACTGCCAACTACGCAAGTGGTCCGGGTTCGATTCTCGGATGACGCGCTCCTAAACCTTGGTAAGCTGGTAGTAAGGTCGGGAGAGAGGAGAGGTTGGTCGGAGGCTAGCAAGCCCATCCCGTAAAAATAAAAACAACTACTGCCGAAACTTCAAAGCTATTGCATGAAGACTTGTTTTCCATTTGGAACGCATAGGAATGTGCGTCGGTGGCACAGTGGTTAGGACTCTCGCCGACCATGCCCATGGTCCGAGGTTTGATCCCCTGCCGACGCACACCTGATATCTACGGTCAGCCTGCGAAATTTGGGCTATCGATATCCATGCTGAAAATTCCATAACTGTACCAAAATACTGTCTGGAATCTCAATACAGATTTATCAGAGTAAATTATTGCCACATATTCACTCTCTGTATAGAATCTTCCAATGAAATATTCATCGACAGGATAAAGTGTGACCTGACGTTATTCGGTCTAATAACAAGACTCAATCGTCGACCACCTTGTTTTCTTTTATTTCCTTCATGAAATCCTAAGTGGTAGGTTGGAAGCCGAATAGAAATTTACGTGAGTACATATTGTGATCTAAAGATGTAAAGCGATACTGTTAAAACAACTGGAAAGGTAAAAGTGTAAATTCAGTATTCCACATGCTTTTTTATGTAGACTAGTGGTTTAAGCAAGCCGCCAACTAATCATTCGAAATTATCAGACATATGTTGCTTACTTTTTCGTATGATCCACCTTCCACTCCTAATTCTAGAATTATCTTGTAAATCCTCTGGAGACACACAAACAAATTTATTAACACCTGTAGTCCTTTACTTCCAAGTCCTGATGCGTTCGACTACATGGTATGAAGAAAGGTTGCATCTTTTAAGTATTCAATTAAAGACTTCCAGTGAAGAGTTATTCTTTTTCAAGGGATATTTAGAAATATGTGTCATTAGAATTGTAGATTTTAGATTACATATTACGTAATGTAGAAAGCGTTCATTCGGTAGAAACTAAAATATACTCAAATAAAACTAGGTAATTAAATTGGGTGACGTATTATAACTAACAGGATTGAGTAGAATTCAGCTAAAACTGAACCACAGTCAAGTAAACAACAATGGTAACAATGTGGTGAGAGCTAGCTGCCAGCCAAAATTGTAGACATCAATTTACGTCGATGTTTACTTCCCAAATCCGGGTCATGAGAAAAAACAATAACAAAGCTTAACCTTGAGGAACTCACCAACCAAACACAGTAGACCTAGAATGTGCTTAACTTTCTAAGAAACGGTCACAAGGAGTGCGGAATAACCTTCAGCAAGAAAACAACCAATCAGAAGAGGTTTCTTCTCTGCAGCAATAACGCTAATAATAATGCACATAAAAAATCTATAAATATCTGTTGATTTTCTCAATAAGCGATCTGTTGCCTGATCCTTGTCTTGAGTCGTTACAGTAAAAGGTAGAGATTTAAAGAGTTTGGGGGAAAGAAATAATACAATTAAGAAATAAAAAACTAAAATGAGAATTCAGTGTTAAGAGAGATCAGGTAGATTGCAGATTCAGTGACAGAACAAACTTGCTTTGCATGCAGAGTTCAGGACTTCACATGTGTGAATTGCCATTGCTTCTGAGGTTAGAAAAAATTCGATTGATACGCTCGTATTCTGTTGATAATTTTGAATCTCCATTGTGGGTTAGCTTGATGTCCTTTATGAAACTATGAGCGTAAGTGTTCGATATTATATTAGGATGGCGAACACTGGTTTTGAACCTTATTACTTTTGTCGTTAGCTTGACTCTTGTTCAGTTTTAGCTGAATTATACTCAATCCTGTCAGTTACATTATGTCACCCGATTTAAATACCTGATTTTTATTATTATAAATATTATTATATACTTTAATTCCTAGAGCAACATAGGGCTTCAGCTGAGCAACTCCATTTCCTTCTTTTTTCTGCCAGCTTTTTCACCCCGCTCCAAGTCTGCCCACATGCTTTCATCTCCTCTTCACATGACCTCCTCCAAGTCACCCTTGCACTGACGACCAACTCACCGCTTCCCATTCGGCCGGGTTCCACTGGAGCAATGGATTGTCTAGTGATGTCACTTGATGGTGTCCCCAGAGTATGGCCAGTGATTCCACCTCCATTTATTCCTGCAGATTTGTTTCATAATCGGTTCCTGCTGAGTTGGTTCGCTCATTGCCAGAGATCCCTGTTGCTGATCTTTTCTGGCTGGCCATCTGATCTTGAGTATTGAGCGAAGACAACTGTTGATGAAGGTCTGAAGTTTGTTTGAGATGCTCTTATGACTCGCCAAGTCTCTGATCCGTATAGAACCACTGAATTTTACATTGGAGTTGAAAATCCGGATCTTATTTTTGATGCTGAGTGCTGTTGACCTCCACACAGACTTAAGAGTAATGAAAGCTTGTTTTGCCTTTTCGATTCTTGCTTTGAAACGATGCTTCCCAGGTAAGTAGGTAAAGGACATTGTTTCTTTCAGGTTCCTCCCATTTATTCTGATTGTCGTCTGTTGTTTTTGTTGGTGTCGTCCAGGAATCTTCATCATCTCTGTTTTATCTATGTTCACCTGAAGTCCTATCTTTGATGCTTCTTCTATCGCCAACTTGTTGCTTTTCACTTGCATATCTTCCAGCTTGTGGGATATCAGACATATATCATCGGCGAAGTCCAGATCTCCAAGTTTTTTGCGTGAGTCCATGTTATGCCTGTTTCCTCATTGCCCGTTGTCTGTCGCATTATCCAATCTACTGCAATCAGGAAGGTCATTGGCGATAGTAGGTAGCCTTGCTTCACTCCCGTACTCCCTTCGAAGGCTTCCGTAATTTTCCCGTTGTGGATTACTTGGCATGTAGCATTGGTGTACAACTGTTGGATGAGATACATAATTGTCGATGGCCTCCCGTAGTAGCGAAGTAGTCGTAAAATGACCTTTCGATCGACACTGTCTGCTGAAGGCCTTTTCAAAGTCGATGAAGTTGAGATAGAAAGGCGACTGCCATTCCAAGCTTTGTTCAATGATGATCCGTAGTGTGGTGATTTGATCAATACATGACTTGTTTCTCCTAAATCCAGCTGTTCTGGTCGACGTTTTTCACCCGGAGCTTGTTTTATTCCCTCCAGGATGATGCGGCTTAATATTTTGCTTGAGATGGACAGGAGCATAATTCCGCGCCAGTTTTTACATTGACTTAAGTCTCCTTTCCTGGGCAGTTTGAACAAGTATCCTCTCTTCCAATCCTCAGGTACTTTGCCCTCTTTCCACACCTTCTCCAGTAAAGGCGTCATCAAGTCCGCTGTTGTCTCTGGGTCTATTTTCAATGCTTCTGCTGGGATTCCATCTGGTCCTGTTGCTTTTCCAGCTTTTAGCATCTTGATTGCATTCAAGACTTCTGATGTTGTCGGGGGGGGGTCAATGTTCACTGGTAGTTCTGCTACCTGATTTCAGTTGAGCTTATTTTAGTTTCTACCGGATGGACACTTTCTACATTACGTACTTTGGTATCTGAAAAAGATTTACTATTCTAATGAAACAACCTTGCAGAAATATTCCTTTTTATCGCTAAGAGAACTGACAATATATATGGAGTTGTACAGCTTGCGAATGATATTGCTGAAAAGAGTAGCTTTCCGCTGAACGTGTTTTTCTGTTATATGACTCAATGTGGATTTTGAAGTCATCTAATTAAAAGCTGCCAAATCTGTATTCATTGGTGTGGTAACTGTTTTCGTTTCTACTGAGATGATAAGACCCAAATATATAAAATGACATCACCTTATTCTGCTCAGTTTGTTGTCCCCGTATTGCTTATGTATGTCATTCAAATACTTTATCCACACAGATCTGTGTGTTTCAATTACGTTTTAGGAATCACTCTAACACTTGTTTCAAAGAGATTAGATGAAAACTGAAGGGGCTTTACTTCCCAGTAGTCACAAGATGATCGATTCGTAAGCGAACAGTTTGATCGTAAGACGCACATGTTTGTAGTGCAAAATAATCAAATAAAAAGTGAACTCTGACTGAGTTCTGAAACTCAGCAGAAGTGATATTAGACGGTTGGAGGCAAGTGAAAGGAAGCCTTGGACCTAGGTTTCGTGCTAGTTGGCAATCACTGGTGGTCAGCAAGGCGTATCTGCAACCTTAAGGGAACTCATGTCCCTTCTAAGATTCGAAACAGCTTCACTTAGTTACTAGTGTCCAACCAAATTATCCATAACAATCCTGGAGGAGGTCAGCTGAGAGCTCGTAAATTTCTGTGGTAACGTCTCTGACTACAGCACTCGGTGACGTGTGTTCGAATCCCAGAAGGGACATGAGTTCTTCAATTTTGCAGATACGCCTTGCTGACTAGGTTAAGCACGGCTTCCTGCTGATTTTCCCAGATAAAGGACTAGCCACATCACACTAGTTACTTGTGTCCAAACAAAGTACTCAGCAGAAGTGCTATGGAATAAAAAAATAAGGTTTTGATTGGTTGAAGATGGTCATCAAAAACTTATAAGTCTGCTTAGTGAACAAAGAATATCCGTTTCGATAAATCCATCATCAGATTCTACAATTATATAACCATGATAACTAATCAAGGTTATCAAATGTTGGTTTGTAGGGATTTGATTGGTTTCAGGATTTCCTCATGAGCTGACATTAGTTAGAGAACCATTGGAAAACCTGGGAGTACTGGAAAGCTGTTTCGTCCTAGTTTGGGACTCTTCAGCAGTACGCACTCACCGTTTGGGGTTCGAACCCAGGACCTTCCGGTTACAAGGCGAGCTCGTATACCATTAAGCCACTGGGACCCGATCCAATGGTCCTTGAATTCTAACTTCTGCCAATTCACAACATAGCGCGACCGCTAGCCAATGTCTTCGGCGAGTATTTGTCCTCACACCCGACCAGCTGCACCCTACTGGTCACGACGTCCCACTGGAACCCAGGTAACTACCTACCTGAATAGGGTCAGTCGCCAGTGAGCATCTCATTGGTTTTCAAATGTTGGTAATCAAGGTTATATACAACACGTTAATTGTAAACAGCTAGCCCGAAAAGTTAATCAATAAACGCATGACCAAGAAAAGAGAAAGGGATTCTTTTATATCCGTGATCACGATTCCATGAAACATGAGATTTAAGGGTGATATATAACGTGAAATAACCCAATAATGATACAACCGGTTGTGATTCTAAAACTGAAAGACTAATTACTTAGTCTAGACACCTCTTATTATTTTTATCAGTTCATCTGCTCCTGTGAAGTCAGTTATAGTGGTTGTTGCCATAGGAACCTAATTTTTCATTCTCAAGAGTACTTACGAGAGTGGCTAATTAAGGTGTTGTGAAAACCGTTAACGGTTCTATATTAAACCACCTAGTACAAACAAGCCAAATAGCTAAAATCAAAGGATTTTTCTCTATCACCTACAGGGTATCTAATCAGTTTAAAAGGCCTCTAGATGATGAACACTTAAAATAGCAGAGACCAGTGTAAGACGCTTACAACAACAGGAGTTCTAGACAAAAAAGAAGGATCTCCAACCACTTTTGTTACTCTGGCTGGTCGTCAAATCCATAAGTTCATGAATTATGTGTTACATCCCTAGACCTATCTGATATTTGGTTTAGTGTTATAGTGATGCGCATCGACTCTTACTGTCGTGTTTGAAATGTAATCTTTCCATGCTACTGGCTAAATGTCATTTAAAACAATAATGTTATTAATAACATTGAATATGCATTATTCACGATGCAAGTATGCTATTTAAAAACATTTATTCTGTATTATTAGAGACGTTGCGCTATGTACTACTGGTTGAATAGGATGGGTAGTAACTCTTAACCAGATAGGATTGATCTAAACACAGGAAGACTCTTTTACTTTCTTGTGCCTGGTCTCATTGGTAGTGCACCTGAATCGATCAAAAGCCTAATAGATCAAAGGCATCTAAATTATGATTAGCCATTTGAAGAAACTGTCAGTACACTCAACCAAATTTGCAATTTGCAATTTCAGCCATTCAAAGTGGCATTTTAACACAGTTTCCTTGGAAACTGAAATTATTCAGATCACAATGCGTGATCTCATCCATACCATACATGACAATAAAGCAATTTTCAATTCATTGCACTGTATACTATGGACTATCGAATTTGAGTAGTTGAACTCCTCTGCCATCAATCAGTAGTGCTAGCACGCACTAACGTGATACAGCATTTCTTGTTAGGTAGAAGTGGATTCCGACCACAATCTGTCAGTGGAAATCGTCTGTTTAGGAACAACGATATCATCTAAAATTAAAATCCTTAAGGTCTAAGTTTTCGTCACTGTACTGTATATTAATTTTTTACATGATAAGTAATATACTTCAAGTGATAACACATGAAAGTCTTAAACTATATGAAATATGAAAGTCAATATTATTATTGTTTTTTTAACTCTTAGAGGAATATATTACTTCGGCTGCACGTATCCATTCCGTTCGGTTCACCCCCAACGTTTCCACCTGGCTCCATATCTGCTCGCATGCTTTCATCTCTTCTTCACATCACCTCCTCCATGTCACCCCAACCTCACAGTGACGACCAACTCGTCGCTTCCCACTCGGCTTCCACTCGAGTGGTGGCCTGGCGTAAGATGCCAGTCACTTGCTGGTCTGTTTTCTCAGAGTATGGTCACCTCCATTTCTTCCTGCATATTTATTGTATATTTGGTTCCTGTTGGGTCAGCTCGTTCATTCCCAGAGTCCCCTGTTGTTGATCTTCTCTAGCCGGCCATCTAATCTTGAGTAGTATTAAGAGAAGACAGCTGTTGATGAAGGTGCGTAGTTCGTTCCAAGTTCCCTTCGCGACGCGGCGCGGCGCGGCGCCAAGTCTCTGATCTATTCGCATGGTAGCACTGACTTCACAATGAAATTAAAATCTGGATGTTATTTTTCATGGTGAGGAGTGCTGTTGATCTCCGCACAGACTTAAAAGTCATAGGAGTCATAGCAAACAATATTTTTCCAAATGATAATAGCGTTGTCAAAATGGGATACAAAAATTCGATGTGACACACTTGACATTATTTGTTGCTTTAGAATCTGATACCTTGTCTCAAAGAATAAAATTAAGTTGTCTTCCTAATTCTTCTTTGACCACCGTGATAAACAGCTGACCGTCTGTAAGCTGTCATTGAATCCACAAGCAAGCATGACAAACTATGATAACTTGGCAAAGAAAAAGAAAATGTTGAGGTGAAAATGCTGAAATCTTAAGCGAAAATTAAAGTATATGAAGCTGTCAAATATGGATTTAAATGAAGCGAAGGTCATTTCTAACTGATAAGGATTCATCTTTTTAGTATTTTTCTGACATTCTCTTATGTGAACAGTAGGACAGGATATTTTTTTCAAGTGCTTATGTACTGAATAAATGAATGGTATTTCGGTAAATTTATCGCTCATCATTTCAGCAGTATTTTCGTCTGAATCAACTGATATTCTCATAACGTAACATCAGCTGTCATTCCTTAGTACCCAGATGTCACTTCTTATCCCCTCCTAATATTAAGTGGTATTTCATGATAATTCAAGAAATCTATTACAGACGACAGTGTGTTGACACAGAATCCCCGGTTTATGTAAACTGCAAAATACTTCCCCTTCTTACAAGGTTTTCAAATGAAATACGGCTCGTCGAAACTGTGTTTTAAATGACACTGTGTTTTTCAAACGGAAACACAATTCAATCCCATAGAATGTTTTGCCTCCATTGCCTTCCTTGTTAGCATTACACCGGAAGCTTTTTGAAAATGTGTTTGGGCACACGCCACGTTCTGAAGATGTAATCGGATGAATAAAACAATACGAAATAAAGAAGAGTTTATGAAGTGTGCTGGATGGTAATTAAGGTAGGTTGATATTCCAGAGAGGTAATGTATAGTACATTCTGAGCGACTGTCAAACCATTGAGCAGTTTTTTTCAATTCTTCATCTTTGTGGATGGCCAAATGCAAGTGACGAGGGATGAAACGGGTCATCTTATTGTCATGGATGGCATTGTCAGCCAGTTCAAACACTTCAGCAGCAGTGTACTCGAGTGCGGCTGCACCGACGCTTCCAGCGTAGTTACCATTGCGCAAAAGATGATATACACGATCAAATGAAAACTGAAAACCAGAGAGAGCAGACCAAGTTTTAGCCATAGCGCAAGACTTCCCATCTTTGCCGCAACTACTCATGATTCTACGTTAGAGTAGAGAAACCTATGCTGTCATTAGCATTCGTTAACCATGTGAGCATATCACATGTAAGTGAATTTCAATTCAAATAGCTAATAGCTATTAAGCCTACCCAGTATTATGAAGCATCGAGCTGCCGAAGAATTTCCAACTGTGGAAAAATAAGCTGTCCAGTGTTCCTTGATTTCTGACGCTTCTCCAGATGATTCGGGTTCATAACGAAACATAGACTGAAATACAAATGTAAATGCAAAATGTTTTTAGCTAACTGGTCATAATTCATAAATATTTTTTTCGACAAATTTGGTGTATTTGCGCCATGCATTTCGAACTATCAGATCCCTCACACATTGTTTGTCAAGTCAGTTTTTATCAGTAATAAAGGCCAACCAAAATACATAAATTGACAAAGGGAATTTAAGAATAGTAGGAATAATTGACACTACGTCTAGTTATCTAATCAGTAAAGATTACTAAGGTAGGTTAAGAGTAATAACAAATTGTTTTTACACACACACACACAGAGGAAAGAGTTGGCTATACTTGCGAAGAGCTATCCCCTTAGCGTATTTCAATAAGTATCCTTGATCATTTTCAAAAATAAGCTTAAAAGAAGTTTGGATATCAGTATTGTGGTTTATATCAATAACACGTTTAGCTATAGACGAATATGGCGATCTGACACCTGCGTTCACCTGTTTTTCTGGCTATTTTGGAATATTCTCTCCCACACCCACATTCAAAGTGAGATTACTCCTCCCCCTGTGTATGTGTTGTCATACAAAAACACTTATATCCCTTTATAGAGTAGGATGTGATATAATCGCTTGTGCACTTCCAAGGTTTCTAGGGATCATGTTTTCGACGAGTTCAATGATCACGGGTCGAGTAGTTTAATAGGTTCTCTGGATGACTGAGTTTAGTTTCAACCTCATAACCCGAGTGTTTGTTTCCCATTGTATCGTAATTTAATAGAAACATCTCTCTTAGAGACAGAATAGATTGTAGGTTCCAAACCTGACTGACTTTTAGAGCCGGTTTACAATTCCTAAAGAATATCCAGTCTAAACAAGTGTGTCCATCAGTATTTTAATTTCATCTTCTGTAATATAAATTGTAGAAGGACGCTGAATCCTCTTGAATAAGCATTTCACCAAAACTCTCTTATACCTTAGTGAACAGAAGTTGCGAATCGCGCAAATAAATCACACTTTTCAGATAATCTCCATCTTCTAATAACACTATCCAAAATTTTAAAGGGGCTATTGTTTTAAATGTATCCCTTTTCACACTATAGTTCATTTCAAACGATCTTTTTCTAAATGACCGTTATACAGTGCATGGAATAAGGCTTATGAAAAAAAAACGGTGACAGTAATATTTACTCGATAATGTTTCGAGTAAAATTTAATTTCTCCTAATAGTATCAGATTGAAATACACAGCCATGAGACCTAATTTTTATATTTATTCCTTTTCGAAGCAAGTAGTAAACCAATGAATCCTTACACTTAGAATACTTAACAAAAACAAATAAATGCATCATCCAAACCCATTAACTCGGAAATAAATTATATTGATTAAAGGATCCTGCAAATTACAATTTTTTAAACACCATGGAATGACTGTGAAGTCAAACACATAGGTCAATACAGTACTTCAGGATCAATTATATTATTAACAGAGCGCAAAACTTTGGATAATTCGACTCTAATAAGATAGCAGATCTAGAAAACAGATCGGCTATGGCACTACATGCAGTTAGGTATAACCGTCCAATAAGATTAGTCAAGATGACAGTTTTAAAGTATAGTATAACAGAAGGGGGGAGATATTGATAACGAAAGCTTTATTTATGTATTCAAATGAGAATATATGCAGTGAGAGTGCATCAACACCTGTCCCGTAAATGTGGGAAATTCAGCTACGCGTAGGATGAATGGTAAAGTAAGAATGGGAACTGCACAATCTCAAGTTTTGAATTTATTTAGTTACAGAAGATTATATAGTTATGAATCACAGTATACTGATTAAATCAATTTTAGATTTTCCCGTCAAGTGATTGGACTAAAGTGCTCGGTTTAAGGTTGACATATGGGCTCCTTTTGTAGATGCTTCTACGATGTCTGATCATTTTACTTTGAGTCAATTGGTGGTTATTGACTTGCAGTGGAATCTAGGATGCACATGTCGCTCTATTTTGGGACTCGTCAACTGGATATACCTAAACTTCCCAGTGAATGATGGTGTTCCCACCTAGGCTTGAACCACTGCCTATAGTTTCAAACGCCAAAGCCTCAGTGAGAACACCCTCACAGGTACATCCAGCGACTAGTCCCACAAGGGATGAAACGCGCATTCTTGATTCTGCTGCTAGTCACCATCCAACATTTGACTTCACATCACACTGTGTTTGAAACCTTATGATATATCCAATATCCAGCATCGGTTTTCGGGGATTTCGAGGATTTGATTGTTTAAAGGATTTCATTATAAGCTCACATCATTGAGAGAACCATTCAAAAAACCTGGAAGTAATGGATAGCTATTTCGTCTCACTAGTATGGGACTCTTTATCAGCACGCACCCACTGATTTCCATGTGACCTCGTTAGCCATTCAGCCCCTAGAACTCGACCAATGTAGGGCAACATGCTACTACTACAGTGCACAAATTTACACACAACATATGTTCACCATCTCCCTCTCATCTAACAATGATTTACAATTAGTCACGAAAAATCAAAAAAGAAAAATTGAAGTAAAATCAGATAACATGCAACTGTAAAAACATTACTCTTTTTAAAAATATCCCATACTAAGATTATTATTATTATTATTTAAGACAACATAACAAAATGAGATAGATTTTTTTAAAAAAAACAGACATAGAATGAGTTGCATTCATTCATTTTTATTCGATACAATTGAAAATATCTGATGCTATCATTATCACACCATCATCATCAGCAGAAGGAGAAGCAGCGAAGCAGCAGTTACTTACTTCTTTTTTCTATCCGCATTCAACTTCATTCATCTTTTTCAAAAAATTAATAATAATAAATCTGCAGTCGTCGCGTGTACATATTCCAATCATCGTCAGACTGAAATCATTGCCGTTTTGTATTCACTGACAGCATGGGAACGGAATGTTTTACTTACCTTATCAGATAGAATATCAACAACAATAATCTCTGATAGACACACCTGTAGGTAGGAGATATTTTGTTTCAAATGACATTAAATAGGAAACCCTATTTGTATGTAATTGTACGAAATTTAAAAAAAACAATATGTATTGTGTAACCAGCTTTGTGGTGTAGGATATTAGAGATAGTAGTGTGGTGAGAGGTGGCCGTGAGAAAATATGAGCAAGGCTGATTCAACAACCAATCACAGCAAACTTAACGTGGCAAAATATGATTCGCAGATAGAGAACTCTATTTTCCGAGGAATCTCGAAGCAACCGATTAGAAGTCTGCGTTTGTCTGCTTAACTTCTGATAAACAATCAATCAGAAGACTGCGCTTGTCTACTTGTATAAGCCATAATAATGTATGTGAAATATATATAAATACGTGTTGATTTTCGTAATAAAACGATCTGTTGCCTGGCCCTTGTCTTCTATTGTTACAGTAGTAGTATTAGTAACGGGTGACGACATTTAGACTAGACACTACAGACTTTTATTCGCTCGTCATTTATGTCTGGGGAAAACACGAACCGATTGTTTAACGTTAGACAATAAGTTAGCGTTTTATGACGTATTTGTTGGGTTTATTGGCATCAAAATAAAACGCGTAGTTCAACGAAAAGGCCTTTATCGGGGAATTCATTTTCTGTTTTAGATGTATACTGGCATTTATGTACAAATTTTTCATGGAAAAGAGGTGAAACAAGAGTGATGAGCTGTCGGAAACATAGTTCTTAGTGTTAGTCAATGCATAAAAGAAGTTGAATGAGTGTATTAGAATTGCGCAATAATGTATATATGGACTTTTCTATAGTTTGGTTTGTAAGGGTTAGTTTTGTTTTTACGAGTTGATCATGGATTGATATCAGTTAGATAACCATTGAAAAACAGCCACAGGGAGTACTGGACATCCTAGTTTGGGACTCTTCATCAGCGCACACCTACTGGGGTTCAAACTCATGACCTACTGGTTACAAGGCAAGCTCGTATACCATTCTGCCAATCCGTGATCAACTCGTACAAACAAAAGTAACCCTTAAAAACCAAACTATAGAAAATTAATCTGATGCTCGCTAGTGACTTGCTAGAGGATGGAGTTTCCTGGAGTTCTAATGAAAAGTCGTGACCATTGAGGTTCATACAGTGAAGTACTAGGATGGATGTCCCACCTAAGACAATGGTTTGGTTTGCGCTAAATCACGAATTGGTAGAAGTTTGAATTCATGCACTGGCCACTCAACCGAGTCCCAGGGGCTGAATGGCATACGAGCTTGCTTTGTAACCGGAAGGTCCTGGGTTCGAATCTCAATGGATGCGTCCTGCCGATAACTCCAAAACTAGGATGCAACATCTGTCCAGTACTCCTTGGCTGGTTTTCAATGGTTCTCTTGCTGATATCAATCCGTGATCAACTCGTAAAAATGCGTAAATGTATATGAATTCTAAAGGAATACAAGGGTTATCATTAGGAGTGCGAAAATAACAGGCGGGAAAAATGAGGTCATTGGAAATCAACCAGTTTCCTTAGCATGACGGCAGGAGTAGTTAAATGATTCGCTGTTGCATGTATAGCTCCGGTTTTTCTAAGTGAATGACTAAGGTTTCAGTACTGCGCAGTGGAGACAAAAGCGCATTTTCTTGAGAGGTTGGGATCATCACCAGTGTTGACAAGGTGTTCGATTATCGTACTCTGTAAACATCCATAATTGTCTTTCCACCACTATGGAGGATGGTGTCCCTGAACTATTTTAGACAGGATATGTGGCAAACGACCAGTTTACCTGGTTCTACATAGACATGTGAATTGATAATGCCTAACTAGTGTTTCCTGCCCTTCCACTCAAATAATACGAAGAACATTTCTATTTAGACTGACTGCAAATAATTACAAAATTAACTATCACTTAATGAGTGTTTCAACATTAATCAAAATCTATTTGTTTTCATGCATCGCTTTAATAGATAGATAGACTAGTCATGTGAGGATTAATAAAACATTATTAGCTTATCATGTTTATGTGAGATAATATCCCTAACAATTAATCCAGGTTGATGTAGACAGCTGGAGATTCATTGAACTCACTTACTGGTAACTTAATAAAACTACCCACAGATATCACTGAAATTTAAATGTATAACGCTAGTGAATGGCAGTCATCAAACGCGAAGCGCAAACTATACCTTTAAATAATCCATTGTGAATAGAACGTTAAATAAGACACTGATATCTATCAGTGAACCAGTGAAAACCATGGGTTACTTGTAAAATATTTCGTCCTTGTGTGGGACTCTTTGGCAGCACACCCCCTTGTCCTTCCATGGAGTGAACCCAAAGCTTTCAGTTTGTGAGACGAATGCTTTAAAAATTCAGCTATTGGGGCAATACTCAAAGACAGATAAATGTCACTGATGATTAATTATCCTCATTCCCGGCTTAATGAACCTCACTGGTCACGACTTTTCACTAGAACTCCAGCGACGCCATCCTGAAAGTAAGATACGATTGATTAACATTGAATCACTTAACAAGTAAGTGCATCCCAAAATAGGATAAAACATCTGCCGGGTAATTCCCCTTTATCAGTATTTTCTTTAACTGATAAACCGAAATGTTTGAAAATTTGAGGGCTATAATTGATTTGTAAAATAATATGGAGCAAGTAGATTCGGATATCGAGTGTGTCAAAACAAAATCGGTTCTTGTGTGGCATATATTTCTCTCGTATTCACACCAGTTTTAAAAATTCAGATGTGTACTAATTAATTACGCCGTATGCAAGTAAGAATTCATAAAGTATAAGTAAAATTACATAACGTTTAACGGAGAACAATGAAAGTTCAGTCCGTATGGAGAGGTGAAATGACAATTCGTAAAACAAAATGTATCAAATCATCAAATTACACAACTGAACTCCTCTCACAAATAATCACTTATATTTATTCAATAAACATTCTGCTATTTTGTTAGGCACTTTAAATACACATTTAAACAAAATGTGTCCAATCCCTAGACCTCTTACAATCCGATTCGTTTGGATAGTTTACCATAATGTTATATGAAAGTTGACCGATTCTAGGAGATACTGGTTAACGTCAACACTTATTTCAGGATGATCCTTACTGTCTTAGCGTGATAGGAAATACTTCAGCACTGTGTGACGCGGGTTCAAATCTCCGGAAGGACATAAGTTACTTCAAGAAGGCGGGTATGTCTCCCTGATCAGTAGCAACAAGAAAGAAACCTAGATGCTGAGCATCCTGCCGATTGCTTCCAATCATCTAGTTACATAAATTCTGAGTGCACCCTGATGGCGAGCCACCCAGTGGCATGGTGGCCGTATTGCGAACTTGACTGACAGAATCCACTCAAACAAAGGGGCTAGACGCATGACACTAGTCACTAACTAGTGTTCAATCAAAGCGTTCAACAACTGAATGAGTCATTGTTTCAGCACTCACATTCCTTCGACTGTTTTACTCGAGTTAGGATATAAGAATGTTATGAGGAAATAAATATTTTTTAATTTATCATATTATTTGTACTTCTGAAGTCCGGGATCAAAAATATGTAGACAGACTGTAGTTTCATCATCATCATCGTAGAATGACACTAGACTTTCACTGTCGGTGTATAACCTGAGTGTGAATTTTCGGAGAGAATTCAGGATTTAACCGAAATTCATCTGCAAATAAATGTTTGGTTAAATTTGAAATGAATACCATGGAAATTCCTTGATAACTTTTGACTTAATAGATTAAAATAAAATCTGTTATCTTGTAAGGAAAAAAGTCAGCATCACAGAAAATTGCTGAAACTCAAAAATGTCTCAATTTCACGCCTGATATTTGTCGATTCAACGGTAACCACATATGCATGGGTAGGACTTTCTTCGCCCTTCATTTTACCGCTTCCAAAAAGTGGTAACATAACGTTGACTTGGGAATAGAGGCAACATTTTTGGGTGATTTATTAGACGTTATATATAACCTTGTATCCTTCTTTCGCATAGCTCCATTATTCATTTTCATGACAGTGTGGAATAATAGAAATAAATAATAGGCCACATGGCTACTCTTATCATGTTTTTCAAAGGTTACTCCAATTTATTCCAAGGGAGATATAAGTGAACAGTCTTCCTGAATGTCACAAGCAATGATATGGTAATAACCAAATGACGTACTACTGTGTGTAATTGGTTAAGACAGTTCCACTTAGTCTTAAAGACATTTCGAACTCCTTCCTTATTTCATGGGAAAACGAACCTTTGGAATTACAAATGTACATTTTTGTTAGCATAAGAGAACCAATAAATAACGTCGAAATTGGAATTTTGTTTGAAGCACTTAAATGTATTCAACTTTATGCAAAACATGAGGAATGCTTTCATTGATTTTGGAGGCGAATCTTTGTACCGTTTATTGGATGTTTTTCTTACGTGATATAAAATACTGATCTAAAAGCACTAATTATTATTATTCTCTTGGGTTCCTACAAGGAACATAGGGCTTCAGTAATACATCTCCACTTCGTTCTATTTTCTTCTATCCTCTTCAGTTTGGTCCACGATTGCCCATAATCTCTTAACTCCGCCTCTCCAAACGATCTCTTCCACGCCGCCTGCGTTGAGCGCAATGTCATTCAACGGCCTCCTCAACGTATGCCCCATCCATTTCTAGCCGGCTCTTGGTCGGTTTGTGCCAGCAAGAGTTTCTTGTGGCTAATACTTCCCGACCTGCTGCCTATTTGACCTTGACTATGGAGCAAAGACAGCTGTTGATAAAAGTCCGCAATCTCTTGGAAATACCTTTTGTGACACGCAGTACACGTTTCTAACCCACATAGAACTGACTGACTCAACATTTGTGTACAGAATCTGAATTTTGTGTTCTATGCTTCGGAGTTTGGAGATGTCCAAACTACTTTCAGGTTGATGAAGCCACTCTGGTAGATTTTAACACCTTCATCTATTTCGCCTGTGGTTAAGACTGTGTTTCCTGGCCAGAAAAGGGAGGAAAGTAACCTCTGACAAATCTCTCTCATTGATGGCGATTGCTGCTGGTTATTATTACTGTTGGCTTTTCGACTGGTTATGTTGATCACCGTATACACCTCTATATTCACCTCTATAGTCCTGTATTCGCTGCTCGTCTCTTCTGCCACCTTGTTGGTTTCCAACTGCCTGCAAGTTTTCAAGTTTGTGTGATAGTATACATATAATCATCTCCGACGTCCAGATCTTCTAGAGACTTCTTATCGGTGGTCCAGCACATTCCTATCTCCTCTCTCCTGAAGCACAGTCTGACGCTACAACTGAAGACGTCACTGGAGATAATAGGCAGCCAGCTTGTCATACTCCTGTACTTACTTCGAATGCCTCTCTGATTTTCCCCTTGTGGATTACCTGCGAGTACCATGGCTATATGTTTTCACAGTTAAATATATACCATTTTCGATCAATTCTAATAAAATTATGCATTTTTCATTTTAGATCCAAGCTGTAGATGACGACGCTGGTGAAAATGGTACTATCACCTACTTCATTCATTCTGGTAATAATGAAGGCTATTTCAAACTAAACAAACATTCTGGAGTATTGAGTGTTAACAAAGAGATATCCTATTCAGCTGTGGGTGAACATTTACTGAGAATAGAAGCAAGAGACGGTGGACAACCATATCGTTTTACAATGGCAGAATTAATTATAGAAATTGATCAATCCGCTTCAAAAGCCTATTTAACTATGGATGCGTATAATTTCAATGGATTCAGTGGATTTTTCAACTTTGGTGCTAGTGGATATACACTGAACTTTTATATTATTGTTGGAATTATTACATCGGCTTGTATTATATCAACTGTCCTGATAACTTTTGTCTTTGTTTTTCTACGTAAAAATAAACAACAGCGTAATTTTCAACATATACCTATTGCAAGCGATAGAAATGGAAATAGTAGTAATAATAATAATAAAATTAATCATGGTGAAACGAATATGACTAATTCACCTTTAAGTTGGCAAAAAGTTGATCAGCTGAACAGTTATGAATTTGGTACAATTCCCGGAGGATACGGAGGTAGATGTAACAGATATTCTTTTGCGTATTATTTTTTTTAGTACTGACAATTATATGTTACAGTGATGATTTAGTGTCTTGTTGTTCATTGACTTTGCTGTAACGTTTCTAACTTGTATGATTTGATTCTGGATTTGAAACGTTCTCACAAAACTGAAACAGTGATTACGAATGTCTGTAATGTTTATAATTGGACTGATGAACGACAGGGTCTGCCTAGGATACCTAGGAAACTCTGAATCCAATAGCATGGCTGCAAGTGTAACAACAGAAGACAAGGGCTGGCAACAGATCGTTTTATTACGAAAATCAACACGTATTTATATATTTTATGTGCATTAATAAGGCTTATGCAAGCAGAAAAAGGCAGTCTTCTGATTGGTTGTTTCTCGGAAGTTAGGCAGACAAACACAGTCTTATGATGGTTGTTTTCGATATTTCTCGGAAAGTAGAGCCATCTATCTGCGAATCATATCTGTCCACATTAAGTTTGCTGTGATTGGTTGTTGAAACAGCCTTGTTCATATTTTCTCACGGCCCATATTAGTGACCTAGACATTAACGTAGACTAGTGTCAACCAATCGGCTAGCACCTGCTCTCACCACAGAACTATGGAAACGTGGTTTCAAGCACTGCTCTACTCATATATGGGCCAAACTTAAAGCCGGGGGCTTGAGAGTAGTCTTTTAAGACAAACAATTACTTCAGTCTGAATAGCCTGACAGTATTCCAGTCTTCGGGAAAACTGTTAGGTTTTGTGTAGCGCATCTTTGGGTGCCAACAATGAATTGAATTTGTACTGTGATATATGAATACACATGGTTCGAAACAATGGCTATGAAGTTAAGTGGTCAAGTGAAAGATTTGCATGAAAACCTTTAGAAACATAAAGATGTTTGGACGCGATGATTTTTATGAACAAGCCGAAAAGGATAATTAGGAAACACTAAGTGCTTTTGACAAGCATTTCCCAGGTTCATCTTGACAAATTACTTCAGAGGCAAGCTCTTTCGTTAACTACATATACACTTCCAATAGTTTTCTTTAGATACCAGAAATATTCAGGCCAGGATATACAATCTGGTTCATATTGCAAATGATGAGCAATATATCGAGAAATATGCGAAGATGGTGCATACTACAGATCGAAATCAAAATATAGTGTCTTCTAGCCAGATCTTTCTACACAGTTTGCTATCTTGTTTGCCTTTAGTTAAACCAAGCAGATGACAAACCATTTCGATGTTCGTCTACCACGAGAAATTGCGTTGAATTTTCACTTCAAACTGTATTGTATGTTTCACAACATTAGTTTTACAAGTAGCTAATTTAGAATTCAAGCTGCCTGAAATATTTCAAACATTTGGTTTCTGAATGTTCTGGTTGTTTCTATCGTTCGAAGTTCAGCTTATAATCAGTGTATTCTGCAAGAATAAGCTAAGAGAACTAAAGTATTTCAAACAGTAGGTTCTCATCAGCTGCACACCGCTGCCTGGAATTACAGGGGTCATATAAATGATAATAACACACACTTTAATGTCTAAATGGTAGTAAAGAAGAAATATAATGAAATCGACACATCACAAACGCAAGCATTGCAATTTTTAGTTTAAGTTTTCATCATCAATTCACATGCTTTCAAAGTAGAAATCAGGAGGAAGGGTAAGACAGAAAACTGAAAAAAATTAACAAACAGTGTTAGCTCGTAGATTCACATAACATCTAAAGAACAGTTTATAAGACTAAGATTTATTCAATGGGTTAATCAAAATTCTGTTACCAAGACGGTGAGAGATTATTCACACTCTCTTTCTGTATGCATGAGTCTGGTTTGAATCATTTGATTGCGATCGCTTCGGCAAATCGTAGTCAATTTGCTGTTTTTCGTCTATTTAATATTTTCAAGGACTTGGAAATCTCTGCAAAATCTCTACAGCACAACTTCTTTTATAATCCAATAAAAACTGGATAAATACCCTGCAGATGTCACCTCCAACTGTGTTTATGAATTTGCGTGCACTTGAGGGAGCAAGTACATTGGAAGGATAGAAAGAAGGTCTTATATCCGGTTTTCCGAACATATCCCAAGAAACTTGTGCCTGAAAGGAAGCGTATATTCTTAGAGTGGAAATACCGGGCACCTCGTGGAGATTTCTAAGCCCTTTAAAATATTAAATAGACAAAGGACAGGAAATTTACTATGATTCGCCGAAGCGATCGCAATCAACCGATTTAAACCAGACTCATGCATACAGAAAAACGGAGGTAGTATACTAATTAAGATACTCAGATAATTGGCGATAGATGAATTCTGTCGAATTCCCCAGGTACCGACGAAGTGCTAGGTTTCGTACTCATTGGTATTCGTCAGCAAGATGTATCTGAAAGCTTGAAGCAGCTGATTTCTTCTTTGAGGTTCTTCCTGCAGTGGAAGGTGTCATTACTGAATTCTCCGGGCTCACAACTGATATCTAGGTTCGCTAAGGACCAAACAACGTCATGTATCCAGTTATCACTTTTAGTCCTGACAAATAACTATGCATCAGTTTAACAGTATGTTCATCAAGCCGATGAAGGAGAGTCGAATACGTCTATGTGTAACCACGTTTTCAAATGTTATCGCCCATTGATGTTTAAAAACGTGAATTCAAATGAAACGATCTTTAGTATACAATTGGTGGATGATGGCTAGCAGTGGAATCCAGAAACGATCTTTACTTTGCTTCTTACTTGGAATTCAACAAAAATTTTGCATTTTTTCTCTTTTTTAATACACCATTATTTAGTTATCCAACCCCTTCCCGACTGTCTATCACAATTCTCGGCGATTGGTGGCAATTCAAGTTTACAACTGCTAAATTATCCAAATGGCAGTATCTATTCATCACCGAATACTCGAGATTTTCATACGGATCGAAGAAACTCCCCAGAATACTTCAAATATATGGAGAATCGTAATAATTATTTAGTAGATGATTGTAATAATAATAATAATATTAATAACATTAACAGAACTAATTATTGTAATTATAATATTGATAACAATATCAGTAGTAATGATACGAATTATTATAATGATACAATAGGCAGCAGAAAAATTAAAATCTTCATTCCTCGATCTCATCATGACACAATCAATGTGATGTCGACAACACACGATGAATCAACTTGTACAGATTTTAAATATCCTTATAAAGCATGTTCAAATTACTTTAATACAGAAATGCAAGAAGCGATTAATCCTATCCAGTCTTATCCAGCATGTTTGAATAATTGAATACATGATGAAACTAGGGTGGTTATTTGTACAGCACAAGAGTAAAGAATCATGTAAGTGAAGGTTTTTTCTAATTTCTACCGATTTTTTGGCTAATATATTCATTTCATTTCATTAAAAGGTGGTTAGATAAGTTAGTATGTGAAGTTTGAATAGTATAAATGTGGTGCATAGGAATTTGGGATAGTCGAACATAGGCCTTCAGCAACACATGTCCATTTTATTTTGTTCTCTGGAGTTCTTCATAGTAATCTCCATTATTACCTGTAAGCTTTCATCTTCTTCATTACACCCTGTACGTCGAAGTTCTTATTTTCCATCCAGGTTACAATAGACAGCCTGCCTGGAGCGTGGTACTTCTCAGCAGTGTAGTTAAGGTATATCCATTTGATTCCCATTGCCTTTGGCACATTTAGCGGTCAACAGAACTTAGAACGGAAAGTTTCCAGAGTTCTTTGCTGTTAATTGTTTCTGATAATGTGACCTTTCGCATCTAGACAGTGAATGTAACTGTTAATGAAAGTCTGCAGCCTTTTAGAAATTCGTTTGGTGATGTGGGTGCTGAGTCCTATTAAAAATATAGAACTTCAGACTAAGAATGACATTATTTCGGTGTATATGACGTCAGATGAGAAGCTGATGATGTAATACAGTCAACAGAACTCAGAAGATCAATAAAAATTATCTTTTAAGAGAGTCAAGCGAAAAATAAAGGGAGAAGGTGGAGTGAAAAGATAACCTAACAAAATTAACAAAATTAGAAAACAAAAAGTTACTAAGAAGTGAGTCACCAGGGTAATTGAAGTCTAACAACGGATTCTTTTTGGACACATAAATCAGCCTTCAATCGTTTTATTACTATAGCTTCAGCAAACCTAAGAAGACTTGAGGTACTTTGTCTGTTAATTATTTTGAATGATTTCAGCACATCTACTAGGTGTTCTGTGTCAATCAGGTGTTTGGGGATTGAAGAGCTTGAACAATTCGGTCCTTTTAACCGGAGGCTCGATGGTACATGTTCGCAGAATCTGACATAGGCCCTCCTCTCTGTTCTTCCAATGTAACTGCTCCCTCAGATACATATGAATTGGTATACACAGTTGGAGGTAACATGTGAGGAGTACTTGTCAATCTTTGACTGGACCAGTGAGGAGGTTGTTGGCGGGTAGAGAGACTAATAATGCTGCAGGATACATCCTAGATAGGGCTGCACTTAATCTTTTATTAACCATTCTCATAATGTAGTCTACCGTGAAGTGGGCAGCCGTTGATAAAAGTCTGCAACGAAGCTGATCATTAGTATGAGGTAAATCATCATTATTTTCATATCGACTTCTGCTGTCAACTAAATCTTTACAGACTGGAGATCTTTACATGAAGTAGATCATTTTATAAGTTCTTTATTCATTACTAAATTTTATTATGAAATATTGTATCCTTTTTGTCTACTGCAGGAGATAGTCTCCGGATAAGTCAAAATTCTTCATCATGAATAACTCCTGGGCACTCCTGAAGATGTTATACCCATGTAAACTTAAATGAAACTCGTGGACCAATATTATCGGGATGAGGAAAACAAGCCTATTTCCCACAGAAGGACAAAATCAAATTGCCCACTGGCACTCGGTATAAAACCTTTTAATATAAAATGAAAATTCACTGATTTTCCGCTCATTCAGTAATATCCTAAAATGACTTCAATTCATTACTTTGTCTCATGCATATTTATGACTGATAAACAACGGAATGACAGATATTCTGTCAGGATGTGTTCATTTGTCAAACCAGTAATCTGTATATACATATATATGTAAGAGAAACTTCTATGTATACCCTTTTAGGGAAACATTATTGTAAAACGGTTCCTTCTTCTTTTTCTATGGATAATTCCCTTTGATTATTTACAATAATTTACAAATACAATTATATGAATGATTTCCTCAGAAGTTGATTCCTGTTATTATGATTATTGCGTATAAAGTACTAATTTATACGGTTCCGATTGGTTTTAAGTGCAATTGGAGATTGATATCGGTTGAAGATAACAGTTGAAAACCACCGAGTTTTGAACAGCTGTCTTCTTCTAGTTTGGGCCCTTCAGCAGCTTGGAAGTTTTAGGTTACGAGGCAATGTATTGACATTCAATCATTGGGACAGAATTCGTTGACCTATGCAATCTGTCACTTTGCGATATAGCGCTGTCGTCATCCAATAGAGTCAGCGAGTAT